>CAUYLG010041616.1:0-10742 GCA_963573385.1 Cacajao melanocephalus
TATATCTGGTATTTCTTCCCTCATTATCCCTCCCCACCCCATGTATTTGAGCTCCTGGTTTGCACAGAAGTTCCTTTTCAGGAATTCCTAACTAATAAAGATTATCAGACACGTTCTTAGAGTTCTGAACATAAAAATTGCAGTTAGCATATGTAATGGGATGTTTCTGTGGTGAAAGTGCCTCCATATTTCATTTCTTTGAAACAAGATTCTGTTCAGTATGCATTAAGTCTGGTTTAACTTCCTGTTACGTATGTAAATTTCACGAGGAAAAGAAATTTTGGGAGTCGCTACAGCTTTTCTCCCTTTAATCACAGCGAACTTGTCCACTGCTCACATTGTTTTCAGAAAAAAAGTTACATCTCAGCTGGATATCTGACTCATCGTTAGTAATAGGCCTAGAAACTATAAACTGAACAAAGCTGATAGTGCACAAAAACATGATAAGTACATTTGGGGACGATATCTTACTGGCAAGTAACGAGTTTCAGCAGGCATGTAGCACATGGGATGTTTTCTAAAAAGGAAGATGATCTAAGATGCATATTCAATGGACGTTCTCCTAAGCAGTGCTAATTTTACATGTTTTAATTGCTGGTAGATGTGTTTCCAGAATGAGGATGCCATTTAGAGTGTTTTAAAAAAAATGTTGGATGATGTGTAAGTGACCAAATAAATGAGAGATGTGTGGGTTGAGTCTTGAGGGGTAAGAGTTTGCTAAGTAGTCCAGGAAGGGAAGAGTATTTCTAAGAAGTGTGAAATATCTTCCAGTATTGAGAGCGCTATATGTAGTTTAGTCTAGGGCAGTGGATGATACACATACAACAGTGCTGTGAAATGGAGAGGGGCTGACGCATAAGAAAGTATTAACCACTAACACCTAATCCAGTTTATTATTGTGGGTAACCCCCCATATAGGCACCGAGGAATGAGAGCTAAGCAGAACCCTGGCACGTTAGGGCTTGAGGAATATCTCACTTTATAGTGTTACTACTCAGCAATCTCCTTTTATATACTCCTTTATTCAATCATGTATTAGTTTACAGAATTAGGGCTTGAAGAATCCCTTTATATAATCCTCTATATATAATCATATAATAGTTGATAGTATGAGTGCCTAAAGAATATTTCCACGCATATATATATATATATATATGTTCATAATCAGAGGAATGCCTAGAGTGGACACAGTACAGAGCATGAATTAAGGAATAAGCAGCTTATAATCGGAGGAATGCCTAGAGCAGACACAGTGCAGAGCATGATTTAAGGGAAAAACAGTTGTACCAGAACAAGAATCCATGGCCCAGGCGGCAGCGTTCAGTATCGTAAAGACACCCGCTGTATGGCAGGCTTGGGCAAGAGCCACTCCTCCTGAAGAAGGAGTTGTAGGAGCCTGCTCCAGTTCTTGCGGAAGGCTGCCCTCAGACCGGCAATCCACCCGGGTGACTGTGAACTTTATCAGCTCTTGCTACTGTGCTGCTCAAAAAGCATCTTCCCATAGAACCCATTGGAAGCTGCCAGCAGGTGGCGGTAACCCTGACAGCTCTGTCACTGCTATGTGACTTAAAGCATCTTCCCATAATTCTTCTTAGAAGCAGTTTGCCCATAGATAGAAGTATTGCGCACTGCACCCTCTTCACTGTGCACGGGCCACCTTCAAGCCTCGGTGATCTAATAGGGGTGGACCCCTTACTGCACACGGCCCTTGCCTTTGTGGGAACAGGCCCCTTGCTGCACACTGTCCACCTCCTGGCCTAGGTGACCTAATGGGAGTGGACCCCATGTTTTATTGCTCACGACCCTATCACTATCCTTAAAGATTTCACTCACTGCCTTGCCCCCTAACCTATACACAATAAATACTCATGCTTCTGGACATTTGGGGCCTCACCTGACTCCGCTTATAGGTGGCGTGGCCCCCCGGGCCCAGCTGTGTTTTCCTTGTACTTCTGTGTCCTGTCTCTTTATTTCTCGGATCCTGCGCCTCAGCACAGCATAAGGCACACCCCACGACCCAGTGATACCGTCAGCCCTACAACTATATTATAAATTGACATTCATTGAGCACTTGTGCCTCAAGACTAATGCTGATAGGTATTACCTACATTTCACAGAAAAGGAAATTGAGGCTTAGGGAGCTCCATTAACTTTTCATGTAATTATTAGAAGGTAAATCAGAAATTTGAACTCAGTTTGACTCCAGAGCCCACATTCTCATACCTGTATGTTTTAAAGAATTTTGGTCACCTCTGGTAAATTCAGGCTAAGATTGGTTTCTGTCATGCAAAATAAAGCCTTTTTTTTTTTTTTCTGAAACAGAGTCTCGCTCTGTCACCCAAATTGGAGGGCAGGGGCATGATGTCAGCTCACTGCAACATCCATCTCCCAGGTTCTAGCAATTCTTTGCCTCAGCCACCCAAGTAGCTGGGATTACAGTTGTGCACCACTGCACCTAGCTAATTTTTGTATTTTTAGTAGAAACGGGGTTTCACCATGTTGCCCAGGCTGGTCTTAAATGCCCGACCTCCAGTGATCCACCTGCCTCTGTCTTCCAAAGTGCTGGGATTACAAGCATGAGCCACCACACCTGGCCGCAAAAGAAAGTCTTCCGAGAAATTATAATCCATAGAAAAACAACTTTGTCATTTAGTAATGACTGTTAATGTAGCCTTGTTCCTGGAATTGAATCTCCCACAATACTAAGCCTAGTACTTCCTATTCAAGTAATTACTCTCGAATAAGTGAACTGTGCCAGGTGAAAATTATTAGACGTAGTTGGTAGAACCAATAAGCTCTTTTTTTTTTTTTTTTTTTTTTTTTTTTTGAGACGGAGTCTGGCTCTTTAGCCCAGGCTGGAGTGCAGTGGCACGATCTTGGCTTGCTGCAACTTCCACCTCCCAGGTTCAAGCGATTCTCCTGCCTCAGCCTCCCAAATAGCTGGTATTACAGGCACCTGCCACCACGCCCAGCTAATTTTTGTATTTTTAGTAGAGACAGGGTTTCACTGTGTTGGCCAGCTGGTCCTGAACTCCTGACCTCATGATCCACCTGCATTGGCCTCCCAAAGTGCTGGGATTACAAGTGTGAGCCACCATGCCTGCCCACCAATAAGCTAATTTTATCTATTTCCTGCTTGCTGTGTTTTCCTGTTTCTTATTAAGAAAACACTGGAAAGCATTACCTAAATGCACAGTACTGAAAGGAGTAGTAATAGAGAATACCTACTAATTCCCAGTTAACACTCTTTTAAAACAGTAATTGGATTGTACACGTTTAGTAATGCCATAGAAAAGTTTAGCTCTAAAGCAAGTGAAAGAATGTAAAGTAAAACTAAAAATCTCGCCAGATGCAGTGGCTCATGCCTGTAATCCCAGCACTTTGGGAGGCTGAGGCGGGCAGATCACTTGTGGCCAGCAGTTTGAGATCAGCCTGGCCAACATGGTGAAACTGTCTCCACTAACAATACGAAAATTAGCCAGGCGTGTGGTGCGTGCCTGTAATGCCAGCTACTTGGGAGGCTGAGGTGGGAGAATCACTTGAATCCAAGAGACAGAGGTTGCAGTGAACCAAGATCATGCCACTGCATTCCAGCCTGGGTGACAGAGCGAGACCTCATCTAAAAAAAATACTGAAAACTAAAAATCTCAATAGCTGGCCTGGTTTCACATGTATTTTTTAAATCTCTTGAGAATATCATAACACCAAAGCATTGAAGTAATATGGATCAAGCATTTCTGAATATGATGTCTTAATTGTTTATTGCCATCCAGGCACCCATGATATATCAATGTTGACCAGAGTCCACTGAGCCTTAGAAGTAACAATATTTTTATTAATAATTATATTATGGCAATAATTCTATCATTCATACACTGAAGGTTAAAAATATCATTCCAAATATGAAAACTTTTCAAAG
This sequence comes from Cacajao melanocephalus, assembly GCA_963573385.1. NCBI lineage: Eukaryota > Metazoa > Chordata > Mammalia > Primates > Pitheciidae > Cacajao > Cacajao melanocephalus. The sequence continues at coordinate 3,920 of CAUYLG010041616.1, forward strand.
ACTGAAGGTTTTAGCCAGATCTGGAATTTCAACAGATTTTTAAAGTTTTTTTTTAAAAAACATCCACAGATTTAAAATGACTTGAATTAATCAAATATAATTCTAGCCTTCACTGGCCACTGTTGAGAAATCCCTTACCCTAATGATTGTAAAAACGGAAGGATTTCTCACAAAGAAATCCTTTAATGTAAATTAAAGGATTAATTCCTCTTTAACGTAAATTCTTCTAGCCCTGATAACTCAAATTTCTTGGGAAAGGTGGTAAATTGTATAGTTATTCTAAAAAACTGCTGCAACAGGGTATCGTGGCAAAAAGAAAAGAGAAAGTATAGTTATCCTCTTCTGATGATGTTTAATTTCCTGAGAGCATATAATCAAAAGCGTTTCACTGGTCTCAATGGTAACCATTTTAAATGCCCATTTCTTCACTATGCAATCAGAACTTGGAGAAATTGAAGAGTATTTCATATTTTTGTGATTTCTCCTCCTGGTCATATATTCCTCTCAGTGACATCTGGAAATTACAAATGATAAATTTATAGAATTACATGAAGTAGAGAAAAAAGTAGAAAGTTAGTCCTTAATATTAAACTGATGGATGGGGGGAGCCAGGTTTCTTATTGTTGGGAGAGGAAAGTAGAATGGCTAAAATGAGCCATATGGTAATGGATTTGTCCACAATACCAATAAGAATTCATAGTTAGCTTAATATAGATTAAGATGTATAGAAGCAGAAATAATTATAGGTGTGTGTGTATACAGGGGTTAGCATATGGCTGTGTCCTAGCTCTGCCTGCTGTGAGAGGGCCTAAAGCAGTGACACCCCATAACAATGAACCCACGTAGCACCCAGATCTGGGTTTCTAATGCCATTCCCTAGTAAAAGAAACCAGGGCTCCTTGCAGAAATTGCTGATTCCAGGGCTGGGGCAGGGAAAACATAAGATGAGCCAGAGCATACTGTATACCAGAACAAGTAAGGAAATGCTCACAAAGCAAAAGGATGGGACATGTCAAAGGGACCCAGGAGCCAACCTGACAGAGCTCCCAATGGCCAAACCTGGAACAAACTCATATACTGTTGGATTATAACTCAGTAAAATAGGTATCCATGAGTCTATACTGATATAAAGAACTGAATGAATAAATAAATGGGAGACAGAAGACAATGCTTCCTTACAAAAGAATTTCAAATACTTAATGTAGATACTCTCCGGTGAAGATGAATTCCTCCTCCAGCGCCTTCTTGAATGTGGGCTACACCTAATGACTTGCTTCCACAAAGCAGAGCGTGGGAAGGGAAATAAACGACTTCACAGTGGCGAAGTGTGTCAGACGCTGCCGTGGCCAGGTGACAACATCCTCGTGAGAAGTCCTGTCAATAGGATGTGATGAGAAGGCCACTTCACCTCTTTGGTATTCTTCCCCCAAAACCCATAGCCCAGTCTAATCATGAGTAAAACAGATGAAAGTTGATTGGGGGAACGTTCTATAGGACACATGGCTAGTATTCCTCAAAACTGTCAAGGTTCTGAAAAACAGAGTTCGAGAAACTGTTACAGGCCAGAAGAGGCTAAGGAGACATGACGACTCCTTCGTGTGGGAACTTGTATGGGATCCTGGCACAGAAAAAGGACAAGAGTGAAAAACATAGTAAAATCCTAATAAAGTATGGAGTTTTAAATAATTCTCATGAACCAATGTTGGTTTCTTAGTTGTGACAAACATACCATATAATGTAATGTTAACAGTGGGGGAAACTGAGGCAACCCTCTGTAGTATCTTTGCAACTTTTCCATACATCTGAAGTTATTGTAAAACATAAAGTGTATTTCCAAAAAGAGGAATTGAGGCCACTTAAAAAGTTCTCACAGCCGCAGAGTTCTCATGGCTGTCTGATCTGCTTACCCAACACACCTCGTTTCCTCGTAAGACATGCTGACTGCCTGCTGCACTGACCATCGGAAGGCCTTAGGCATTCTCTAGGCTGTCAGTCGCTTGGACTCACACCAGTTGAACTGTATGTCTGCCAAGAGTCAGTTTCTCCAGACCTGTAAGGATTATTATAAAATGCAATTCAATTAAATATTTTTTCCTTTTTTTTTTTTTTTTTTGAGACCAAGTCTCTCTCTGTTATCCAGGCTGGAGTGCAGTGGCACCATCTCAGCTCACTGTAACCTCTGCCTCCTAGGTTCAAGCAATTCTCCTGCCTCAGCCTCGCAAGTAGCTGGGACTACAGGCATGCGCCACCACGCCTGGCTAATTTTTTGTATTTTTAGTAGAGACAGGATTTCACCATGTTGATCAGACTGGTCTTGAACTCCTGACCTCAGGTGATCCACCCATCTTGGCCTCTGAAAGCGCTGGGATTACAGACAGGCATGAGCCACTGCGCCCATCCAACATAATGGTTTTGATGTGTTTACATGCAGGGTCTTTTTCTCCCCTTCTTTCCTTTTATATATTAGTAAACATAATGTACGTACACGTCTCCAGGGCATCCACTCGACTCTGTCCTTAGCTCAGTGGCCTTCGCAGTGCTGCTACCTGAGCTGGTCACCACTAGCTGGTCCTTTCAGTAAGTCCCAAGCAACTACGTTTCTACTGACCCCTCTGTGTATAAGAGTCCCAGGCACTGCTGGAGGGTGCAGTCTCCAAGGTCCAGGGGTCATGCTGGGGTGTACGTGTCTCTTATATCCAAAGATGTGGGCCAGGACTAGTGAGGACGGAGCTCATGCGAAGACGAAAACACCATCAGCAGCTTTTCCAAAGCACAGAAATGGCTGGAATCCACTGCCCCATGCCCTCAAGAGCACCGAGTTAGGCTGGAGTCCAGCCTTTTCTCTCGTCCTCTCTGCCCACCACTTTCTAGGTCTCTGACTGAGTCCTGCATTTTTTAAATTAATTTTTAAAACGTTAATAGTTTTCTACATATAGGTCATAGATACTTCTCTGAGGTTACTCCCACATATTTCATATTTTCGTGTTACTATGAATGAACATTCCTTGCCAAATGTACCTTCTCACAGGCTATGAAAGATATGCTTCTCATTTTTGTTCACTTATTTTGTACCCTGCCACTTTGCTGAGCTATCAAATCACGCAGTCTTTAAGTTGATTCCTTTGGATTCCAGAGATCCAATCATCATGTACAAGAATGATAATGATTCGGCCAGCCATGGTGGCTCACGCCTGTAATCCCAGCACTTTGGGAGGCTGAGGCGGGTGGATCATGAGGTCAAGAGATCGAGACCATCCTGGCCAACATGGTGAAACCCCGTCTCTAGTAAAAATACAAAAAAATTAGCCAGGCATGGTGTTACACGCCTGTGATCCCAGTTACTTGGGAGGCTGAGGCGGAAGTATCACTTCCCTGGAGGCGGAGGTTGCAGTGAGCTGAGATGGCACCACCGCACTTCAGCCTGGTGACAGAGCGAGACTCTGTCCCAAAAAAAAAAAAAAGTTTAAATGACTCTTCCAAAGTGACAAAGACAGTTCAGTGATTTTTTTCCCCCTAATATACTGAATATTTCTTTTTTCTGCATTTCATTCTCACTTAAGCAATTTATTTTCTAGTATAGCATCATGTAATTATGTAAAAATGCAGCTTTCCACTCACACTAAAGGTCTCTTGAGTTCTTCTCTTGACCTCCAATCAGGAACCTTTGCCAGGAGCTTGTTTCTGATTGGTGGAAGTAAGCCATAACAGTGGAATGCCAAGGAGTAAACACAAAAGCATAGCAACAACTGAGTTTGCTACCCTCAGCCTAGACCAACCTGGACTTCTTCACCCCAAATGAGGTGACCTCTACATTTTATATGAAGACACTGATTTACCATTCAACTGTGATCCATCTTATAACATGGCAATCCAATTCAGACAGGAAGATAAAACTGAACACAGCTAAAATACAGTGTGTTCCCAGGTAAAGCAGACACATGCTTTAATGTGAAATGGATTCATCCGATGACTGTCAGTTACAAGGGCACAGAAAGTACCAGTGCAGAAGAACTCTTATCTGTGGCACTGTCACCAGGTCCCACTACGTGGCAACGCTTGTGCTGGGCAACATGACTCATCTTCATGAATAAACCCATAGCCAGACAGGACGTGCAAACAGGTCTCATCGTTAATGGCACGCCATGGACAATGACAAGGAGAATGGCTGTATCTCAGCTAGGGAGGGTCTTGGTGTCCTAGGAAAGAATATTCACATCCTAGAGTTGGTGGTCGGTGTTCTATCTAGGCGATTGTAATGAGCAGCTGGTGGGGGAATAGAGTCTGTCTTTGCCCTTTGCTGGGGGAAGGAATTTCTTACCATCTTATTTTTTATTCTTGCTCACAGAATACACGTTGTGGAAAAAGGATGAAGTTGACCAGTGAAAAGTTGCCCAAGAACCCCTTTTATGCCTCTATATCTCAGTATGCTGCTAAAAAACAAAAATTCCTCCAGTGGAAAAAGGAGAAGACTGGTACAAATCCTGAGATTTAAGCTTCCCTTGGAAAATACTTTCACTAAAAGTTCACTTTTATGCTAGAACAAATGAGACAAGAAATAATGTGTTTTACTGATTTCACGGAAGTGGTTAATCATTACAGTCCTTTTGCGTTTTTCTGCAAGAATCTGTGAAACTCCTCATTTATCTGGTAGCAAATCATCAGTGAGGTCTCACAGATAGTTAGGACTTGGTTTTACTCTCAGGACTTACAGACATGCTTCTAGAAAACAGAAGCCAAATGTCACTTCTGTTAAAGAGAGCAATCTCATGCTTTACTTGCCATTATTATTTAAATACCTTATTTTCCCTATAAACTTAAAAATATTATCTTAGGGATGGGTTGCTCATTTGGTTAGAGGAGCTCTCATTAAGGCTCAAATTAAGAATTTAACTTGCTCCTCCAGGCAGCTTTGCCCAGTGAAGACAAACCAATGCATGGGCTTACACCTAGCCCTGCACTGGTAGGGCTCCTACCTGGCCATGAGCAGGGTTAGGGTGAAACCAATCAACAAGTATATCTTTTTGTTTTTTGAGACGGACTTTCACTCGTCGCCCAGGCTGGAGTGCAATGGCGCGATCTCGGCTCACCATTACCTCCGCCTCCCGGGTTCAAGCGATTCTCCTGCCTCAGCCACCCGAGTAGCTGGGATGACAGGCACGCGCCACCATGCCCAGCTAATTTTGTATTTTTAGTAGAGACGAGGTTTCTCCATGTTGCTCAGGCTGGTCTCAGACTCCCGACCTCAGGTGACCCGCCTGCCACGGCCTCCCAAAGTGCTGGGATTACAGGCATGAGCCACCGCACCTGGCCAATATTGCTTTTTTATACAAGGCATAGTGTTAGGTTCTGTGATCACGCCCTGTTTCAGGAAGGAGTCCTTGAACTAAGGAGGCCAGTTGTAGGAATGAGCACTAGAAAGAAATAATGTCCACCGTGTTAGATGGATTTTTATATCATTTATTACTTCAAGAGAGAAAATTTATATTGTGTGGTTAATGGAATTCCTTCCCTTTTTAAAATCAGATCATTACACCCATGCTAATTTGGTGGATAAGGCATTGCAGCTCTTAAAGGAAAGAATACGAAAAGGGGACCCTCTGGCATATTTCCTACGAGGTCAACTCTATTTTGAAGAGGTATCATTTTTTGTTTATTCGTTTTCATTTCCTCTAATTATGTTGTTAGATCCTCAGAGAAAAACTTCATGTAGAGTTTCTTACTGTGTTATACTAGGGAAATTCTGTCAAATTACACAGACTATGGCTGTGGGTTTAAGTAGGATACAGTGCTGCCGGCTTAGGGAGCTAGCTGACCATTCTTCATAAAATCCATGTCATGAATGCCATTTATGGGAGTCATTTTAGTATAAAATCCATTTTACATTATAGATTAAAAATCAAATTTTTATATTTTTGCTCAAAATATTTAATAATACAAATTATATTATCAGGCCAGGTGTGGTGGCTCATGCCTGTAATCCCAGCACTTCGGGAGGCTGAGGTGGGTGGATCACCTGAGGTCAAGAGTTGGAGACCAGCCTGGTCAACATGGTGAAACTCTGTCTCTACTAAAAATAAAAAAAAAAAAAAAAATCACCAGGCATGGTGGTGTGTACCTGTAACCCCAGCTACTTGGGAGGCTGAGGCAGAGAACTGCTTGAACCCAGGAAGTGGAGGTTGCAGTGAGCCGAGATGGCACTACTGTACTCCAGCCTGGGTGACAGAGCGAGACTTCCTCTCAAAAAAAAAAAATATACATATATATTATCAGATAGCTTCGTATTAATACTCATTGGAGCCCTGGTTTTTATCTAGTACATAGAGGCAGCCTTAGGTGTCCCTGGATAGCATAGGAGGAAATTGCCCTCTTTCTCCATGTCACGTTGGGGTAGCCTGGCAAGTAGAGTGAGCCGTCACCCCAACTTCAGTAATGTCGTTTCCCTTTTTCATTGACTTCCATGGGAAGACTGGAAAAGGGACCGACTGTCCTTCATTCACTGAATATTTGGGCAGCTGTTCACCTATATCCCACTTTTCGATGGCACCTTCATCTATCCTGGCAACAGATGTTTGCTGAGGGCCCATCGTGTGCCTATCACTCTGAGGATGGCGGAGCACCATGGCGGAGTGGGTGCTTCCTCAGCGTGGGGCATGGGTTCAGATATGGCTGCATTGCTTGTTAACTGTGTGTTTAACTTGGGCACAAACACTTGACCCCTTCGTGCCTCTGTTTGGGATTACTTTTTTTTGAGAGGGAGTCTCGCACTGTTGCCAGGCTGGAGTGCAGTGGCGCAATCTCGGCTCACTGCAACCTCTGCCTCCTG
>CAUYLG010041618.1:0-25240 GCA_963573385.1 Cacajao melanocephalus
AAGCACTACATACAGAAAGGAACAACCAGTATCAGTCATCCCAAAAACTTACCAAAAGCTAAAGAGTATCACCATAATGAAGAATCTATATCAACAAATGGGCAAAACAGCCAGCTGGTATTAAATGACAATATTAAACTCGTATATATTAATATTAATCCTAAATTTAAATGGATTAAATGCCCCAATCAAAGACACAGACAGGCAAATTGAATTCAAAGTCAAAACCCATCAGTACACTGTATCCAGATCTATCTCACAAGCAAGAACACACAAAGACTCAAAGGGATGGAGGAAGATTCACCAATCAAATCGAGAGAAAAAAAAAAAAAACAGGAGTTGTAATTTTCGTCTCTGACAAAACAGACTTTAATAGTAATAAAGACTAAAAGAAACAAAGAAGGACGTTACATAATGGTAAAAGGATCAAGGCAACAAGAAGAGCTAATGATCATAAATATATATGCACCCAATATAGGAGCACCCAGATAATAAGACAAGTTCTTAATGACTTATAAAGAGACTTAGACTCCCAAATAACAAGGACATTTATGACTTGAACTCAGACTGGGAACAAGTAAACTCAATAAATATCTATTGAATTCTCTACCCCAAATGCACAAAATATACATTTTTCTCAGTATTATATTACACCTATTCTAAAAATGAGCATAAAATTGGAAGTAAATCTCTTTTCAGCAATTGTATAGTATTTCACAGATTTAAATGAAATATTGGTTGGCTGTTTGTTAATTTCTTCCCTTATTCCTTCCTGTCTCTGTTGTTAAGCACAATTATTGGCATAAAAGAGGTCTTTAATACCTATTTTTAGATTGCATTCCAGCCTGGGCAATAGAACAAGACTCCTGTTCTCTCTCCCCCATTCTCTTCCTTTCTTTCTTTAAAAAAAAAAAAAAAAAAAATAGAAATTCCATTTGACCCAGCAATCCCATTACAGAGTATATACCCAAAGGATTTTAAATCATTCTGCTATAAGGACACATGCACATGAATGTTCATTGCAGCACTGTTTACAATAGCAAAGACCTGCAACCAACCCAAATGCCCATTGATGATAGACTGGACAAGGAAAATGTGGCACATATACACCATGGAATACTATGCAGCCATAAAAAGGATGAGTTCGTGTTCTTTGTAGGGACATGGATGAATCTGGAAACCGTCATTTTCAGCAAACTGACACAAGAACAGAAAATCAAACACCACATGTTCTGATAGGCGGGTGTTGAACAATGAGAACACATGGACACAGGGAGGGGAGCATCACACACTGTGGTCTGTTGGGGGTACTAGGGGAGGGACAGTAGTGGGTGGGGAGTATGGGGAGGGATAACATGGGGAGAAAAGCCAGATATAGATGACGGGAGGATGGAGGCAACAAACCACTTTGCCATGTATGTACCTATGCAACAATCCTGCATGATCTGTACATGTACCCCAGAACCTAAAGTACAATAAAAAACAAATTATAAATCAGAAAAACAAAATAAATAAGATAATAAAGTCATTTCCCAGCTGTATTAACTTGAATCTCTTTAGTGTCTTTTATCCTGTTTTCTTATCTCTAGAAATATTTTAACAGTCTCTAAAATGTAATGTTATTTGAATAACATAAAATGATAGCATAGTACCTGACACAAAGCAGTTGCTCAATGAAGACACAGATCATTATTGTACACTTTGCTGTTGGCTTTTTCCCTGCCCCACAGAGGTTGTTCCCAGCAATTCTGTAAGGAGGGGCAAGTTGGGGAGCTAGACTGTACTGACTCTCCAATTTGCCATCTATTCTGCAGTTACACGGGTCTTCTGCCAGGTAATCCACAATAAAGGTGAACTCTAGCCTTCCATACCTCTGGAGATTAGTGCAATGATTATTGATGTTTGCTCCTATCCTGCATCCACTCCTCACTCTTTAAGTAACTGACTTTTGGGAAACCACCCTTTTTCCTGCCCAGCCCATTCATTAGCAATGAAGCAAGTCTGATCCCAGAGCCAAAGCTCCCTGCATCCCATGTACAGCAGTAAGAATGGACCATGCATGGCCACACAAACAGGAATCCAGAACCTGTAGTGCAACTACCAGGAAGTGGTAAGTTTTCTCCACTGGATTTAAAATAGGGCAAATGTGAATCCGGAACTGTGAGATGCCGCTTGTTCAGAAAACACAGAAAGCCAAAGGAGGGCAGGAGACATCTGTATCCTGGCAAGAGATCTGAACCCCACAAAGCCACACTTGAAGACAATGGATATTTTTATTATATAAATCAATAAATTCCCTTTTTGTTTAAGTCCCTTTGAATTGAAGCTTTTAAGGCATTTAAGGCTGAAAGATTTCTGCTGTTTAGTTACAGTCTGATCAGATTTTCCCTACAACAAACATAATCTGGACTTGGGCGAAAGCTTACATGGTTCTTAAAGGAAAGCCTTTCAGTGACTAATCCAAAGTCATAGAGTTCAGTGGGTGGATAGCTAAGGTAAAGGTAGGGGGAAACTTGGTATTTTCCTCTGGTCAGCTAGTTTATTTTTCTCACTACCCACCACAGCAAGGCATCAAGGGCTAGGGTTAACCATCTAACATTTGGATGTTCTCCAAATCTTCCAAAGACACTCTACTTTCACTCCTTGTTTTCTACCTTTCCTCCTTCTTGACTTCCCACAACTTTTCACACTCCCACTTCCAATGCTATCACCAAGAGAATCTACCCCACTCTCCTCTTTCTCAAGATCAGCCCCTCCTCTTTGGGTAAGTGTTCTCTCCCTTCTTCAGTCTTGCAGTTTTACTACTTTAAGCTTTCAATATTAGTGACTTCTGTTGCTTTGTTGAGTTAGTGAAACTGCAGAAAAAAGATTTAGCTCAGTAGACACTGAGGAGAGAAGCTGCAGCTACTCCTCCCAGAGGTTCTAAAATCAAAAATATTTCAATTCCACACACACCAAAAAAATTTTAAAACATAAACCTACCTGTTTCTATTGGAAATTTATATTATTCCCGTTAACATAAGTTATATTGAGTTCTTTGAAAAGTAATATTTTACGGCCTTATGTTTTCTCTCTTGAACCCTTCCTTAAGTGTCAAACATTCTACAGCCCAAATTGCTCCTCCCCAATTCTTGTCTGGGAGGGAGCACATTTCAGTTTACCTCTTCACATTAACATTATTAATTTCTCGTCTGTGGAACAGGAATCACTCACCAGACTTTTCCCTGGACTGAGGGAAGTACTCCTCCAGATGGCCTTCTGCTCTTTGTCCTGAGTGCATGCTCACCAGGACACCCCCGGTCCTTCCTTCAGATTCCCTGGTTTCTCAGGTACCTAACTGGTGCATGGATACACTCTAGTCCCTGGATGGAAATAGCACTGTCAACTAATAAACGGACATTTGGATTTACACACCTGCCTCTTGAGAGCTTAGAAACTGTGAGTTAATATCTAGAAGACTATCTGCTTCTGGACATCTTGATGAAGTTTCTAGATCAACAAAGCTGGAATCAGAGCTTAGAGTTAATGACCCACCAACATACCACTTCCCTCTGCTTCCTCTGTCATATAATATAGCCAGCAGCTCTAGATAGATCTTTACATCTCAGTTGTCTCTAAATTTCAGCAGATAGCACTGGGCCCCTGACGTTGAAAGATGGAAGGAAGAATCATGGGATGGTGAATGACTAACGACCATTATAAATACTCATGGATGTCTTATATCTCTCTGCTGCAAACCTCAGGTGAGCAAGGGTTTGTTACAAGGAACCATAGGCCTTGATCTGTCCAAATGTTTATGAAGAGGTGTATCCCTTTTTCCTGAGCAACTATTCCATAAAATTCCCATTAGTCTTTCTCCAGTCTTGTTTAAGCTCTTATCCTTGATTTCCCTTTCATTCCTTTTTCCACTTGGGTTTAGTGACAATTGCCCTAGTTTTTAAATATAAATGTAGCTCTGATACAATCCAATACCTATTTAATATAAGATTATACAAAGCCAACAACCTAGACCTCATCCTTGGGAAAGTCCTCCACACACACCCAGAGGGAGGTGTGTCTTCAGTGGCAGGAAAAGGTTGGATGGACAGAGGAGGCATCAGTATTAGGGAAAAAGTACAAGGACAGAATGTGCAAAGATAAGAAATTAAAAATGTGTGTAAGATATACTGGTGAAGGAAGACCAGTGAGACTTCCCGACTGATTAAAAGAATTCATTTTTGAATACATGGAGATCATGTTGGATTACTAGGGCAAACTGTGGTCGTGGAAGCTCCAAAATCTAGACTGAAATGTACACTTCACCATCACAGGTAATAAAATACAATTGTGAGTTCTTAAGAATTAACAAAATGTTATTTAGAAACAGGAATCTGGCACCAATACCCAGAAAAGGTTGAAAGTAGGAGGGCCTGAACTAGAAAGTGGATTGCAATCAGCCAGATCTGGACATCTTGATGGCAGGTGTGATTTTTAAAATATTACAGATAACTATGCAATGTTCAGTTATCCATAAAAACCAATCCAAGATTGTTCTGATGACTTAAGCCTAGAAGCCGGAATGACTGACCAGTACTGCCCACAGCACTGGCATCATCAAGTACAGGTTCATAAAGATATCTCATCTAAACTGAGAAGTAAATGCAGTTTTTCACATTCATTCTTTGTAGCATTCATACCTAGATCAAGAATCAATTAAGATATCCCAGAGTCTCTAATCTAGTGTGTTACTATGTTGTGCCCAAAAAGAAAGTACTCTAAGATGGATATGGAAAGGGAAAATTTGGGTTTTTTTTTTCTTCCGTACATATGGATTTGTTCTTTATAAATTAAAAACCTGCTTACAGAAAATGCAATCGATGTGGGAGTGCAACAGTAAAGAAAGATAATAAAGTGCTACATGTCCTATGTAGAAATGGAGAAAGGGGCTCTTTTAGATCCTATGTATTATTTAGACATTTTCTGTGTCATCTCAGTAGCTATTTTTTGACTAATCTGAAAAACAAAATCCCTGAAAACATTTTACTGAAAGCTAAATTTTCTTCTTCCTGTCAAGTGTTAAAATGAACCCTATACTTGTAATAGATAATCATTCCAAGAGACAGAAAAAACTCGACATTTTTACAATAACAGGTTATTAATATAGCTCACCATAGCTGAAAGCACATAGAATACATTTATAGTGTGGCTGAATAAAGGTTGCATGTACTTTGGGTTTTATTCTGCATCAAACATAAATATCTGTCGTGCCAAACCCTAGACTAGGCATAGGAACTCTTAGAAATCTCTGATTCTTAGAAAAAGATGAACAATTGAAAAAAGTTCCTCTTCTCTAAATAAATTTCCTATCTGGTAGTCCTGGAAGTGAACACTAAAGAAGAAAAACACATCACAATCATTCTTCAGGAAAATGTCTGCAAAGTGTCACCCTGGAAGCCCCAGCAACACAATTCTACAACATCAAAATTGCATTGCAGAAGCAATATTACATCAGCTCCCTAAGTTATCAAGGAGATGGATGCTACCTCTTTCCACAAATACATCATTTTTTCTGAGCAACTACTCACAGAAGAACGTGAAGAAAGAGAAGTGTGTATCTTTAAGATTACAGATCTTAAAGGATTGGTCAGGCGCGGCGGCTCATGCCTGTAATCCCAGCACTTTGGGAGGCCGAGGTGGGTGGATCACCTGAGTTCAGGAGTTCAAGACCAGCCTGGGTAACATGATGAAACCCCATCTCTACTAAAATTACAAAACTTAGCTGGGTGCGGTGGTGTGTGCCTGCTACTCAGGAGAAGGAGGCAGAATCACTTGAGCCCAGGAGGCAGAGATTTCAGTGAGTGGAGATTGTGCCACTGCACTCTAGCCTGGGCGACAGAGCAAGACTACGTCTCAAAAAAGAGAGAGAGAAAAATAAAAACAATTATAGATACCTGCACCATTCTTCTGAAACCGCCTTACAATTCTCAAAAAAATTGTGATCTCCAATTAAAATAAACCAGAGATGGTTTACATTTAACAGCTTTCTAAAAATAAATATGAAGCCCAGATTTGGCTTTTCTACTATAATATTTACAGACTAAAGAATTGGAAGAGAAGCTGCTCTTGTTTTCAAAAGACCTTTTTTGTCAGTTATTGAATCCTAAGTTCTGTATATATGAATATACATGTTTCTCAGCGTAGTTGCACCCTCATTCCTTTCCACTGATGGAGATTTACAAAACATTTGTTTTCCAAAGCATCCTACACTTTCTAAAAAGGATGCACCATAGGTTTCCTTAAAAAGCAGACTCCCTGCTGTGCTTAAAATGAGTCCATTTACAAAAATGTGAATTAGCCACAATTCTCCAGAAATACATCTGCTGTCTAAAACAAGTCACACCTACTAAAAACTGCAGGTCTGAAAATTAGTGTGCAGGAAACATATTTCAAGCTCTTCAATAAAATAAAATAGCATTCAGAGTTAATAAACAGTGGCTTGTATTTATTAATCTGGCATAAAACAAGATGGCTTCTGAAATCTTTAATTTTCCTTCTCTGTTCACCGCCTCCTCCCTGTTGTGAACACCTATAACCTGCCTTTTTAATCTACCCTTTAAATAAAAAAAAAAAAAAAAGACAAACTCCCTCTAACTCTAGACTTCTTCTGGCTCCTTTGTGTGTGGGTTTTTTTGTTTTTTTTTTTTTTTTTTCTGAGACAGAGTCTTGCTCTGTCAGCAGGCTAGAATGCAGTGGCGTAATCTCAGTTTACTGCAACCTCTGCCTCCTGGGTTCAAGCGATTCTCCTGCCTCAGCCTCCTGAGTAGCTGGGACTACAGGCACGTGCCACCCAGCCCAGCTAATATTTGTATTTTTAGTAGTGATGGGATTTCACTATGTTGGCCAGGATAGTCTCAATCTCTTGATCTTGTGATCCGCCCACCTCGACCTCCCAAAGTGCTAGGATTACAGGTGTGAGCCACCATGCCCAGCCTTGTGGTATACTTCTTAGCCAAGAAAATTATATAAAAATAGAAGTAAAAGATTAGTGTAATCAATTATGTATTTTATATGAGGTATATATAATATTAATATTCCGTAAGAATGTGCTAAAGATGTAAAACCAATCATCACTGGTGGCTTAAATTCTATATTGTATCTTCCTTCTGGCTTATTTAAACTGTCAATATATTTTTTGTAGTGAATATGTATTTTTTCAATGTTGTCTGTATTAAAAGGGTATAAAACCAGTATTCTTTAAATGAAGAAATGAGAAAAAGACAAATAGACATTTTAAAACAAAGACTAAAATACAGCTGCAAGACCTCCTGTGGAGCAGAAAAGGGAAACTTATTTCAAAAAAAATTAGCCTTATCATTATGTAAATAATTTTTTGTTAACTCCCACACACCAGAATTTTCGGTAAGATATTTGACATGAGAAATCAAAATGCAAAGAGTCAAATAGTGATGAAAGAATAAATGAGAAAAATAAGAAGTGTTCCCTCTAGAAAGAACAAAGAACAGTTCAAGTTAATAAATTGTACAGTTCCCAACTAAAAATTTTCAAAGAAAACATCCTCTGTATTATGATTGCTTTTTGAAGTCTTCTCTTGATGAGAAGAGGCTGTAGGATACCTAAGAAGCCTAATGCAACTAGAACATTCTTAAAAATTAAAAACAAAAAAACAAAAAAAAATTGCTCAAAGAAAATTTAAGGTTTTTAATTGCCAATTATTAGACTATGTAATTTAGGCTGTCAGACTTAATAAACATTAGCTTTTGTTGTGCCTTAGTTTCTTGTAGTACTGACTGTTGCCTTTAAATTATTAATGTATTAATCCATTCTCACCCTGCTATAAAGAACTGCCCAAGACTGAGTAATTTATAAAGAAAAAAAGTTTAACTGACTCAGTTTAGCATGACTGGGAGACCTCAGGAAGCTTACAGTCATAGTAGAAGGCACCTCTTCACAGGGCAGCAGAAGAAAGAATGCCCAGTGAAGGGGAAGCCCCTTATAAAACCATCAGATCTTGAGAGAACTCACTATTACAAGAACAGGATGGGGGAAACTGCCCCCATGATTCTGTATCTTCACCTGGTCCCTTCCATAACATGTCGGGACTATGGGAACTGCAATTCAAGATAAGATTTGGGTGTTTACACAGCCAAACCTGATCAATTAACATTATCAACTTTAAGGCAGGGACAAGGACATTGCCCTAACAATCTTCTTCAATCTGCATATTCTCTAGATGGATAGTCAAGATTTCATAGCTGCTGCTTAAGAATAACAATACTGGAGTAATGTCAAAGGCCACGAGCACAGTATTTAAAGTTACCTGCCTTACTAAGATGGCCTGGATGGCCTGACACAGACCTTCGGCTCTCTTTCTAGTTTCAATTGCCCCATTATGTGGGGCATTGTTGCTGCTTGAACTCAGTTATTAAATTCAGTTTTTCTATTATTTTAATAATTTGTATACTTTTTTTTTAATCTCAGAGCAATGAAAGAATAGTCGCAGTGGTCTCCCCTCTTCATAGGCGTTAAATGGGCAATGAGCCAAGCAGTATGTGGTTTAGTCACTGTGCTACAGAATTGAGACATGAGTTCTATTTTCCACTGTAGAGATACTCATTACTTCTTTGCTCCACAAATTAAGTCTAGTATTGTAGATGCTCACTGAGGTCAACTGTCTTTCACTACTCTGATATTCTCTAAATGTGAAATCTTTGTAGGGACTCATGATTATATTCATCACCCGCTCTCAGAGGCACAGTGAACTCTAGAAGTTTAACAACCTAGGAAATCCCTTCCCTGTGGAGTGTTTAAGCCCTGGCTTTCTTCTCCTTAGCCTGGTGGTTCTCAAACTTCAGTGTGCATCGCAAGCACTGGGAAATCTTGACGGGCTATGGTGTGGAGAACCTTGCAAGGGTCAAGAAAGGCCCAGGGCCACAGCTAGTTTCTGAGATTCCAAGAACGATAGAAAAGAGAAAAATGTAAAAACAAGTTTCAAAACTGGTGAGCTATCTTAAAAATTTATATTTGATGAATTAGTATCTGAAAATATCTATTTATATGATTGTGCTAGTCTTATGGAAAGTTCAGAATTTATTTTAAAATATTCATTCAAAATGTACTACAGGCTATATAGTCTATTAAGGGGCCAAAAACCTAAAATTCCATGATAAATAAGTTCCTGGATTCTCTTGGTGTGCTCCTGTGCCTGTGAGTATAACCTAATTTGAAGATAACATCAAAAGTCTAAAACTGAGGTCCCTCGTGTATGAGAGTAAGAATAAGGCTAATGCCCTTGCTGTCACCCCCACCCCTAACATAGGCCTGTATTTGGAAATAATGAGCATAAAGCACCTATTACAGTACCCAGAACATAAGGCTCTAATTATTAGTTTCTACTAACTTCCCACAACGCTATGAGACAAATATGTAAATTAAGCACACAGTCAAAACTTCTGTGTTTATATATAAAATTCCCAAGGTGATCTCTTTATTCACCAACTTCTAATAACCATGATTTTGTTAAATGTGAATTTGATTACACCACTTGTTCAATATCGTTTAGTTATGTTTCATTCTTTGTTTTTACAAGCAGCACTCCAAGAGTGAAATTCTAGGACAGGAATTCTTAACCTTGTAATATGAATCCCATAGAGAGATGGTGAAGGCCATAAAATTTGATGCAAAATGTTGTATGCTTGTGTATATTTCCTTTAAGAAGGTATCAAAAGCATCTATAGTATTTTCAAACAGTCATAACCCAGAAAATTTAAGATCCTAAATGCAGAGTATTGGGGTGCACTCACACGCTCCCCAAGCTGCACATACAATGCAGCATCAAAGACCTAGAATCCCAAAGTACTTGATGATGAAGGACAAGCCAGGAGGTGATCCCAAGACAGCTCGGCACCTCTAGGTCTACTTGGTCTCTGCACTACAGCACCTTGGGTTCCTACCTAAGCAAATAGAAACATAACTCAATATAAGCAGTAAAATGAAACTTGAGCCTAACCAATCAGAAACTGTCAGCTAACCTCTACTAGACACTTGAAGGCTACTATTCCAATTTAACCAATCAAATATTTTGTCTCTTTTACCTGCACCTTATAAAAGTTTCCTCATCACTTCCCTTTGGCATAGCCAAAAAAAACTTGTGGTTTGTCAATGAACAATTCCTGAATCACTGTCTGCTCAAATAACTCTTTAAATCTGTAATGCCTAAATCTTTAACAGGCCCCCCCACCCCGACTCCAGTATAATCTTACCTTAACTAACTGCACCTGCAACAACCCTACTTTCAAATAGTCATATTCTGAGCTACTAGAAGCTAGGTTGTATTTTGCAGTGTGGCAGGGGACACAATTCATTCCATAATGGGCCCTATTCTTCCATTTGTTTTGCTTAGAAAAAGAAGAAACAGACAATCAGCATATATTGAGATTTTTCTCTATGCCTCCATCTGTGCTGATGCTTTAATCCTCACAAACCCCATGGTGACCAAAGAAAATTGAGACTCGAATAAATCACATAACTTGTTTGGTGATGAGAACTAATAACATGCCAAGTTTGAATATGAGTTTCTGTGACACCACAGTGACATTCACATGTAGTTTTTGACAATACTAAGGCAACATACCAGGGCAAATCTCAGGGGAAAATACGATCTCTAGGCAAGTGAAACATCAACAAATTAAGCACTTAATTTATCACCGGATGAGAGAGAATCAGAAGCAGAGCAACACTGAAGTAAAAAGGCTAGCCTTAAAACTTGACTTGAAAGGTCCTAAAACTAATATACTTATTTATATTTTATTCAGAATCTTTGAGATAGCATCTTTGCAAGTTATGTCTTCTGCTTTTTGGTGATTACAGTGTTTTACATGAGAAAATTTGATTCTAAAGATATAAAGTGACACTAGCCACAATTTTTCCCTGAAAAAAATATATATACAAACATGCATATCATGAAATATGCCACAGACACGAAAATGAAAAGTACTTAAGACTCTTAAATGCAGTCAACCTTACTTATAACACAACAAATAAAATGTTACATAGCTAAGCTTTTCAAAACTCCAGAAGCAGTGCAAAATTCTTACATACCCACTCTCGAAAAAAGCGATTTGATTTTTTTCTGAAAGACAGCATCTCACATTAGAAGTCACAAAGACATGAGCTTCTCATTTTCTACACAAGGTACAGAAGAAGTGAAAGTGAAATCATCAAAGGGGTCCATAAAAATGCTAAAATTGAAGGATGTTAATAAGAGATCATTTTACTTTATTACAGTTAATGTATAATATCTCATTTCAAAATTTGCCCAAGCTGATCCTCCCCAATTCATAAAAGAAGCTATGTGGAACAGTGGAAAGGGCGTCAATCTGCATGGAGTAGGAAGTAGAGGTGGAAGGTGGGGCATGAGCAAGGAAGTAAAGCATGATGGGAAAGAGGGAAACACAGGGGACTGCAGGTCTTCACTCCCTCACAACTAAAGCTCCGGGCTGAACCTCCAAACATGCAGATCTGCTCTGGGTAAATCACAAGGGAAAAATCAGTTCAAGTCTACTGGGTCCCTCAAGAGATACAGCTCACCCAAATGATCTTGGGTTTATTTCTAATTTGCATGCAGAATAAGTATTTCTAATTAATGTTGATTATAGCAAACATATTCATTTCATTTCACACAGGACAAAAAGAATAATGTATTTTATCTGCAATGTGCATGTACAGTTTTTACAGCTATAAGTTCATTTTACAGGACATTTCATAGAAAAAAACTATGTAGTACCATAGAAGGGGCATTATCATCCCAGGCATGAACAGAACTCGAATCCAAGGTGAGGCCTACCATTGACAGATGTGTGAGCTTGACCAGTCATTTAGTTCTCTGAACTTTATCTTTTCAATTTGTGTTTTTCTTCAGACTCTTATGTTATTTGGAATATTTTTACTATTTTAAAATAATTTTTTAAAATTTCATAGGTCTTTAAAAAAAGTAAATGGGGTATGCAAGGGCATGGTCAAAAATTATATATTTTAAAAAGCAAGTACCGGTCTTTAATCAAAACACAGTGAGTTGGCAGATTAGATTAAGAGAGAAAATATAATTCCTGGTGTCTTAAATTTCACTTTCAAATTACTACATGCTTACCATAAATGAAGAGAAAAAGAGAAAACAAAATTTCAGCATATTTCTCTATGCTGATACAATCAAATAATTTTGGTTTTAAAAGGGCTGTTTATTCAGTCATTCTGGCATCATGATCAATTAACTAGACTGGTTTCACTACCAAAAACTGATTAAATTCCGTAAATGCACTATCTGCCATGCTTAAACATCTCCTTGCTGAAATAGAGAAACAGCATGGGATTTAGCATCAATTGTAGGTATGACCATTTTGCAATAAATATTGCTTTGAATTAGATGCGATTTAGTTTGTCATGACTTTTGCATCCCCAGAAATCCAGTAGGAGCTTAGCTGTTAAGATGAACTCAAGCATAGAGTTCTTTTGTTAATCATTAATGGCCACATTCAGCCAAAATTTAATTTCCACAGCTGCCAACCACAAAAGTTCAGTTGTCTCCTGCATGCTAGCACTACAGTCTAACCTAATAATGAACATTGTAGCTCACCCTCAGCTATTAACAATCACACAGAGAGTATAACCCTTAACCCTGCAGTTAAGTGGATCACAAACCACCAACCCAAGATAATGGCATGAAGAAAATTACTAGTAAATTTTGTTATGTCATCAGATTAACAAACACATTTAAGATTATCTCTAAAGGCAATGAAAGAAAAACAAATCCCCACAATCCCCTTCCCCTCAACCCCAATTCAACTTTAAATTCAACCAGAAAAACTAGTCAGATAGTGTCATATTTAATGACAGAGAAACTATAATAGTTAATATTTACTTAATTCTCTTATGTGTTGGGTATATTACATACGCTAATTTATTTCATCATCACAACAAATCTATAAAATACGTACTTAATATTAAATCTATTTTATAGATAAAATAACTTTGGCTTAGTAAAGTTAAACTTCCCAAGGTCACACAACCAGAACTGGGGTTTGACCCACTCTGACACAAGAGTCCAGGGTTAATCTATGCTCTAAATATGTATTATGAATACAGAAGGATTTCATGAAATTACTTTTGATGAAAAAAAGTTTCAAAATTGAAAGATAATAGTTTTAAATACATGCATAAAATATATCCACATTTATTCATAGAAAAAAATCTGAAATGAATTACTCAGAGAAATAGTGTTTATTTCTCAAGGATGGCATATGGATGAAAATGAATTCTTTTTATCAATATTTTTACCTTTTCTACAAGGATTTATATTGTTTTTGATGTAGTTTTGATAATAAAAAGAAAAAAGTTATTTTGGTAATAAAAATAACAAACCAAAGTTTACATTATCAGAAGTGGAAATCATCGAATAGATATATTTTAATGAATTTAAAAGAAAAATGGAAAGCCTTTATGAAAATTTTAAAGACGTGAAATAAGTGTGAATTAACAAAGGTTATACTATCTAAAAATCTTGCAATTATCAGTCAGGATAGGTAGTCAAGGAAGTGACCACGTTCTCAGGATGCATCTACCGTGGTGACCGTAGAGTCAACACAGTAAACCTCAGCATTTGCACCGTAATTGCGCTCATTCAAGCAAAGCTATCTTCAGTAGATGTTCCCTTCTAGAGAACATGCACAGTTTTATTTTGCCCATCCTCAAACTGACCCTTTGCTCATTGTAATAGTACAAAACACACCCCAGGTGAATATTTAAGATGCTAATGAGACATGCGACATATGAACAAGCATGTACAGCTACTGCACATGTGCACCCAGAGGACCACCCAAAACATGCTTACTAGTAACACCTCTTCCTACCTCCTTATGAATAACAGAGTAGGATTCCCATAAAGGGAGTTGCCCTAGTGCCAGTCTTTCCTGTCTTATCTTTACAAACAGCCCGTCCTGAATCCTCTTCTCTCCTCCCTTTCTCTCTCTCTCTCTCTTTCAGGGTTTACTGTCTATACCGCACTTAACTTTCAAAATATTTTTTATTTTGTAATAAATTGCTCCATGCTGCACCTCCTTTGCTGTGTCTCATTTCAATCCTTTTAAATCAAGAAGACAAGAACTGAGGTATTACATCAGACATCAATAGTCACATGTGAAATTATAATCATATTGTCTCAGTCCATTCTGGCTGGTATATAAAAAACAAACTGTTGGGTGGCTTGTATACAACAGAAATTTATTTCCTACATCTCTGGAAGCTAAAAAGTTCAAGATCAAGACACTGGCAGACTTGGTGTCTGGTGAAGCCCATTATTAGTCCACAGATGATGCCTTTTCACCGAGTTCTTGCACAGTGGAAGGGGCAATGCAGCTCTCTATAAGGCTTCTTTTCTAAGGGCACTAATCCCATTCATGAGGGCTTTGCACTCATGGCCTAATCAATCCCCAAAAGATTTTACTTCCTAATACCATCACTTTGGGGTTCAGGATTTCAACATGTAAATTCCGGGGAGATACAACATTCAGACTACAGCATATATTAATTGGTATTTTCCAGAGAGCATTTTATAAATGTATTTAATAAGAATCAATTTATTGGCAATTCACTAATGAAAGGAGCAAAGTATTATTATTACGCTAGCCATGTGAAGGCCAGAGTTCACTTATCTTAAAAGGGTAGTAATATTCCTGAGCAAGAATGATCATAGAACCTAACCTGTTACCCCACTACCAGAAGGAAATTATATGCTCCAGATTTCTCTGTCCATAAATAACGTAAGATTAAATCAAACAGTTAGAAGAAAATAATAGCTCTATGAGGAAACTGTAGATCCAAGAATAAATCTCCATGGTTCCACAACTCATCAGTTTCATCCTTTCTTCCTGAAAATGCTATTCTTTTAACTGCTTAATTTTATATTGACTGGAATTCATATCAGTTATACTCAGTGATTATGTGGTATAATTCATTTATATTTTTAATAATTCAGTTTACACTATTGCATATATACAATAACTTCCTAAAATAGGATACGAAGGTGATATCATATTTTACACTATTTTTTCTGAGCATGACACCTCTCAGAGTGGGGCTTTGAGTGGCTAATCACTGGTCCTTTGGCCTTTCTGTCTGAGATCTGAGACAGTGGGGAATATTGTCAGTGAACACTAATTCATGAGCAAGTGTTAAAGGTACAAATCATTCAATGTCTCCCATAAGGCAAAGGATTATGGTACTAAAGTCAGAAAAGGCATCAATAATTTCATCATTTGAAAGGTCAGTATGATCACACTTGCTCTATGGAAATATGTGTTCAAGGATAGTTTTTTAAAAGGTAAATTCATGACTCTTATACAAATATAAAAGGAACATATGTCAACATTTTATTTAACTTATTAATGAGAATTAGTAAGATGCCAAAAACAGCTTAAGTGAATATTCAAAGGACACATATACAGCCAATGCGGAATTGAGTTTGCCAATAGATGCAAAACGATCAATATCCAAGAGCAATACAATGTAACGTTTGGCCTAACCCCTGCCACTGGTGACTGAGCATGCCATCTGGGGGCCTGGCAATTGATCTTCCCACTTACTGCTGCTGGAGCCCACACACAACACGAGGGGGCTTGACAACAAGCCCACGATGCCTACTACCACCAGTGCCTATGTGTGCCATCCAGAGGCTTGAGTATGAGCCTGTATCACTCCACCACCACCATTACTGGCGTATGCACGTGTGTGCACACTCACACACACACCATTCAGAGGCCTAGAGATTGACCCACCCTACCCACTGCAGCCCATGCCCATGCACAGCATCAGGGAACCTAAAGACAGGCCCTCCCTACCCACATGACCCACCCTACCCACTGCAGCTCATGCGCATGCACACCAACAGGGAACCTAAGGACAGGGCCTTCTTACCCACAGCCTTCACCTGTAGCACATGTATATTCAGAGACATGGGGATCAATCCATCCCACTCACCACCATCAGCACTTTCCAGGGGCCTGAGGATGGACCTATACAGCCTGCCAAGGCCAGCACAAGCAGCAACCATCTGCATGTGCCACCTGGCACTGGTCTGTCCAGCCTGCTGCACCACCATTGGCACCTGCATGCATGTGATGCTTGGGGGCCTGAGGGTTGACCTACCACTGCAATTGCCACTACCAATGCCACACACACTGCCCACCTACTCAGTCCACCACTGTCACTGCCTGCCCACAAGAAAGATACCTGAAAACCCAAGGATTGGCCTGCCTGCACTCATTACCATCAATGCTCATGTATGCTGACTAGGGCCCAATAACTGCCATACCCAGCCTACTTATACCATCACTCGGGCCTGAGGACCAGCCTGCCTGACATCCCAGTTTCCAGCAAAGCCTTACCACAGCCTGCATTACAAATGACCACTGAGGATCCACAGACACTAAAACAGCAAAAGAAATAAACAGAGACTACATTATTTTACCCACCCAGAATCAAAGCCAAAGTGCCCTGTCCAACCCAAACTACAGATATATCTATTTTTTAAAGTATTTCTCTATGAAATCCAATGCATAAAATTGGAAGAAACAATTTTAATATCAGATGCACAGATATCAATATAAGGACACAAGAAATATGAAAAGGCAAGAAAACAGGACACTTTCAAAGGAACACAATAATTCTCCAACAACAGATTCCAACAAAAAGAAATCAATAAAATGCCTGACAAAGAATTCAAAATGGCATTTTTAAAACTCAGTGAGATACAAGGGAACATAGATAAACCAGGAAAACAATTCATAATCTTAATGAGAAATTCAACAGAGACACATATCATAAAAAAAGAACCAAACATTCTAAAACTAAAGAATTCAATGGATTAAAAAACACCATTAAGAGCATAAACACTAGACTAGAACAAGCAGGAGAAAGAATTTCTGAACTTGAAGACAGGTCTTTTGAAATAGTCCAGGCAGATAAAAAGAAAACATGATAAAAATAAAAAGAATGAAGAAATCCAAGTGACAGAAGAGACACCACAAAGTAACCAAATTTTCAAATGTAGGGAGTTCCAAACCTATTTTTAAAAATTGATGAAAATTTCCCAATCCTTGCAAGAGATACAGACGGCTACAAACGGGAAGCTCAAAGGTTCCCCAAACAGATGTAATCCAAAAATGCCCTTTCCAAGGAACAATATAGTCTAGTCAAACTGTCAAAAGTTAAAGATAAAGAGAGGAATCTAAAAGCAGCAACAGAGGTTGGGCACAGTGGTTCACAGCTGTAATCATAGCACATTGGGAGGCCAAGGCAGGTGGATTTCCTGAGCTCAGGAGATCAAGGCAGGCCTGAGCAACATGGCTGATCCATATCAGATCTCACCTCAAATTGTATTAACTGTATAATCCCCATGTGTCAGAGTAGGACCAGGTGGAAATAATTGAATCATAGAGGGTGGTTCCCCCATTCTGTTCTCATGATAGTGAGTTCTCACAAGATCTGATGGCTTTCTAAGGGGCTTCCCCCTCCACTCAGGACTCATTCTCTCTCCTGCTACCCTGTGAAAAGCTGCTTTCCTGAGGCCTCCCAGCCATTTGAAACTGTGAGCCAATTAAACCTCTTTTTTTTTTTTAATAAATTACTCAGTCTCAGGTATTTCTTCATAGCAGTGTGAGAATGGACTAATACAATGGTGAAACCCCGTCTCTACTAAAAATACAAAAATTAGCCGAGTGTGGTGGCACATGGCTATAGTCCCAGCTACTCAGGATGCTGAGGCACAAGAATCACTTGAACTTGGGAGGTGGATGTTACAGTGAGCTGAGATTGCACCACTGTACTTCAGCCTGGGCAATAGAGAAAGACTCTGTTTCTTAAAAAGTAATAATAAATAAAATAAATAAAAATTACAACAGAAAAGCATCAGGTCACACATAAAGGAATTCCATTAAACTAACAGCAGATTTCTCAGTAGAAACCTTATAGGCCAGGAGACAATGAGATGATATAGTCAAATTGCTGAAAGAAAAAAAAAGAAAAACCTGGCCAACAAGAATAGTATACCCAGATAAACTATCCTTCAAAATTGAAGGGGAGATAAAGTCTGTCCCATACAAGGAAAAACTTAGGGAATTCATTACCACAACCAGCCCTGCAAGAAAGCTTAAGAGAGTCCTATATCTGGAAGTGAAAGGACAACAACCACCATCATGAAAATCTATCAAAGTATAAAACTCACTGGTAGAGAAGACCTGCAAATGAGAAAGGAGTCAAATGTTATCACTACAGAAAACCACAAAACTGCAATGACAAACAATGAGAAAAGAAGAAACAAAGGACATACAAAAAAATAGGTGAGGATTTATTCCTGTCATTTTGTTGTTTCCTATCAATAATAACCTTGAATGTAGATGGATTAACTCACCTATGTAAAAGAGACAGACTAGCTGAATGGATTTTAAAAACATGATTCAACTATATGCTGCCTACCAGAAACTCACTTCACCTGTAAAGATACACAGACTGATACTGAAGGGATGGAAATGATATTCTATGGAAATGGAAAACAAAAGCAAGCAGATGTAGCTATACTTACATCAGATACAACAGACTAAGTCAAAAACTGTAATGATACAAAGAAGACTGTGTAATAAAGGGACAAATCTGGCAAGAAGATATAACAATTCTAAACATATATACACCCAACACCAGATATATAAAGCAAATATTATTAGATTCATGGGAAGGATAGACTTCAATACAATTAACAGTTGGAGACTTCAGCACCCCACTCTCAGCATTGGACAGATCATCTAGACAGAAAATCAACTAAAAATAATAATAAATTTAAACCACACTGTAGACCAAATGGACCTAACAGACATTTACAGGTTTCAAATAATTGCTGTGGAATACACATTCTTCTAATCAGCACATGGGACATTCTCTAAAATAGACCATATGTTAGGCCACAAAACAAGTCTCAGCAAATTTTTAAAAATTAAAATAATTTCAAGTATCTTCTCAGACCACAATGAACTAAAACTAGAAATCAATCACAAGAGAAACCTGGGGAACTATATAAATATATGGAAATTAAACAACATGCTCCTGAATAACTATTGGATCAGCGAAGAAATTCAGAAGAAAAATCAAAAAATCGCTTGAAACACATAAAAATGTAAACACAACATACTGAAACCTACAGAATACAGCAAAACCAGTGCTAAGAGGGAAGGCTATAGAAATAAATGCCTACATTATGAAATAAGATTTTAAATAAACAACCTAGAAAAGCAATAACAAACCAAACCCAAAATTAGTAGAAAGAAAACAACAGAGATCAGAGCAGCACTAAACAACATAGAGACTGGAAAAAACTACAAAGAATCAACAAAAATGAAAAGTTGGGTTTTTGATAAGGTAAACAAAAATCAATAAACCATTAGCTAGAATAACCAAGAATAAAAGAAAGAAGACACAAATAAAATCAGTAACAAAAAGGGAGAAATTGCAACTTAATCCACAAAAATATAAAGGACCATTAGAGACTATTGTAAACAACTATACACTAATGAACTAGAAAACCTAGAGGAAATGGATAAATAAAAGTTTGCATTTCTATACACCAATAACAAAACCCTGATACTAAAACCTGTACACATAAAACCCACCTAGATTTTTCCTGCTGGACTATCAGCTTAGGGGGTAAAAACCTACCTAGATTCAACCAGGAAGGAATAGAAAAGCTGAACAGACCAATAATGAGTGATGACATTAAATCAGTAATAAAGTTTCCCAATAAAGAAAAGCCCAGGACCAAATGGCCTCATGGCTGAATTCTACCAAACTTAAAAAGAACACCAATTCTTCTCAAAACTATTTCAAAAATTTGAAGAGAAAGAATTCTTCCTAACTCATTCTGTGTATTACCCTGATACCAAAACTGACAAGAACTCAACAAAAAAAATGAAAACTATGGACCAATATCCCTCACAAACATATACATAAAAATTCTTGACAAAATACTAGTAAACTGAACAATTCAATCCAAAAATAATACACCATGATCAAGGATGCAAAGATGATTTAACATAAGCAAATCAATAAATGTGATGTCACATTGATAGAATGAAACACAAAAACCATACAATCATCTCAATAGATGCAGAAAAAGCATTAGATAAAATTCAACATTCCTTCATAATAAAACTCAACAAATTAGGCATACAAGGAACATACCTCAACAAAATAAAATCTGTATATGACAAACCCACAGCTAACATCATTTTCTTAGAGAAGGCCAGCTTTTTCTCTAAGGACTGAAATAAGACAAGAATGGCCACTTTTACCACTCTTATTCAGCATAATATTGGAAATTCTACCAAAAGCAATCAGATAAGACAAAGAAATAAAAGACATTAAATTATAAAAGAAGCAAAATTGTTCCTCCTTGCAGATGACATCATATGATCTTAAAGGAAAACCTAAAGAGTCTACCAAAAATTTCTTAGAACCGATAAATTCAGTCAAGTTGCAAGATACAAAATCAACATACAAAAATTAGCAGCATTTCTATACATCAATAACAAACTAGGTGAAAATCAAGAAAGCAATCAATTTACAATGGCTACCAAAAAAATTAATTTAATCAAAAAGATAAAAGTCCTCTATGGAAAAGCACAAATCACTGATGAAAGAAATTGAAGAGGACATAAAAGGAAAGAGATCTCATGCTTATAGGTTGGAAAGATTAACACTGTTAAAATGACCATACTTCCCAAAGCAATCTACAGATTCAATGCAATCTCTATAAAAATAACAATGTCATTTTTCACAGAAATAGAGAAAAACAATTATAAAATTTATGTGAAACCACAAAAGATTCTGTAAAGCCAAAGCAATCCAGAGCCAAAAGAACAAAGCTGGAGATATCACGCTACCTGACTTCCAAATCTATTACAAGGCTATAGTAACTAAAACAGCAGGGTATTAGTATAAAAACAAATACATGGAGAATCTAGAAATAAATCCACATATTTACAACTAATTTCCAACAAAGCCACCAAGAAAACACATTGGGGAAAGAATACTCTTTTCAATAAATGGTACAGAGAAAACTGGATATCTACATGAAGAATAAAATTAAAACCCTACCTTTCACCATAAACAAAAATCAACTAAATACAGATTAAACACTTAAGCATAAGGCCCAAAATTTTAAAAGTATTAGAAAAAACATAGGGGAAATTTTTCAGGACATTGATTTAGGCAAAAATATTATGGCTAAAACTCCAAAAGCACAGGCCTTCTGCACAGCAAAGAAAACAATCAGAGTGAAGAGAATCTATAGAATTTGCAAACTATTCATGCAACAAGGGATTAATACCTAAAATATACAAGGAGAGAGAGAGATCCAAGATGGCCGATTACTAGTAGCTCAGGATTGTAGCTCCCAGTGAAAGTGCAGAGAACCAGTGGACAACACACTTTCAGATGAATTTTTGTTGCTCATGAACCAGGAGAT
Source organism: Cacajao melanocephalus (assembly GCA_963573385.1). Classification (NCBI taxonomy): domain Eukaryota; kingdom Metazoa; phylum Chordata; class Mammalia; order Primates; family Pitheciidae; genus Cacajao; species Cacajao melanocephalus. The sequence continues at coordinate 21,560 of CAUYLG010041618.1, forward strand.
TCCCAGTGGAGGAGCCCCACAGGTCGCCAGCACGACTCTTGTGGCTGGTGCGGCGGTTTTGCTGGTGCCCTGGTGCGGCAGTTCTCAGTGCAGAGTAAATGGAACTGGGTCCCCTTTTGGTCGACATTTGGAGCTCCAGGAAGGCAGAACTGAAGAGGGAAGCCAGACTGGAGATTCCCGGGCAGAAAAGGACCACGAATCTCAATGCCACTGTTTTAGCCAGAGCAGTGGGTTGCTCAGATTCCGGCGCTGGGAATCAACAAGTTGGACGTCCAGAGACTCAATTGGAAAGTCGGCAATTACAAAGATGACAGGTGGATAAATCCACAAAGATGGAAAGAAACCAGCATAAAACAGCTGAAAATACTCAAAATCAGAATGTCCCTCCTTCTACAGGGGATCACAGTTCCTCATCAACAAGGGAACAAGGCCTGATGGAGAATGAGTGCATTCTATTAACAGAATTAGGCTTCAGAAGGTGGATAATAAGAAACTTCTGTGAGCTAAAAGAATATCTTCTAACCCAATGTAAAGAAACTAAGAACCTTGAAAAAAAGGTTTGACAAAATCCTAACGCGAATAGACAATTTAGAGGAATAGAAGTGAATTAATGGAACTGAAAAACACAATATGAGAACTCTGTGAAGTATGCACAGGTTTTAACAGTCAAATTGATCAAGCAGAAGAAAGGATATCAAAGATCAAAGACCAACTTAATGAAATGAAACAAGAAGACAAGATTCCAGAAAAAAAAGTAAAAAGGAATGAGCAAAGGCTTCAAGAATATGGGACTATGTGAAAAGACCTAATTTACATCTGATAGGTGTACCTGAATGTCATGAAGAGAATGAATCCAAGCTGGAAAATATTCTTCAGGATATTATGCAGGAAAACTTTCCTAACCCTAGTAAGGCAGGATAATACTCAACTCCAGGTAATACAGAGACCACCACAAAGATATTCCTTAAGTAGAGCAACCCCAAGACACATAATCGTTAGATTCACTAGAGTTGAAATAAAGGAGAAAATTCTAAGGGCAGCTAGAGAGAAAGGTCAGGTTACCCATAAAGGGAAGCCTATCAGACTCACAGCAGACCTCTCAGCAGAGACCCTACAAACTAGAAGAGAGTGGGGGTCAATACTCAATATCCTCAAAGAAAAGAATTTTCAACCCAGAATCTCATATCCAGCCAAACTAAGCTTCATAAGTGAAGGAAAAATAAAATTTTTCGAGAACAAACAAATACTCAGAGATTTCATCACCACCAGTCCTGCTTTACAAGAGCTTCTGAAAGAAGCACTACATACAGAAAGGAACAACCAGTATTAGTCATCCCAAAAACTTACCAAAAGGTAAACAGTATCACCATAATGAAGAATCTGTATCAACAACTGGGCAAAACAGCCAGCTAGCATTAAATGACAATATCAAACTCACGTATATTAATATTAATCCTAAATTTAAATGGATTAAATGCCCCAATCAAAGACACAGACAAGCAAATTGAATAAAAAGTCAAAACCCATCCGTATGCTGTATCCAGATCTATGTATCCAGATCTATCTCACATGTAAGGACACACAAAAACTCAAACCAAATGGTTGCATTATTTTTCACAAATAAATTTGTTTGAAAAAAAAAAAAAAAAAAAAAAAAAAAAAAAAAAAAACAGGAGTTATAATTTTCGTCTCTGAAAAAACAGACTTTAATAGTAATAAAGATTAAAAGAAACAAAGAAGGACATTACATAATGGTAAAATGATCAATGCACCAAGAAGAGCTAATGATCATAAATATATATGCACCCAATACCCCAATACAGGAGCACCCAGATTCATAAGACAAGTTCTTAATGACTTATAAAGAGACTTAGACTCTCGCACAATAACAGCAGGAGACTTTAACACCACATTGTTAACATTAGACAGATCAACGAGATAGAAAATTAACAAGGACATTTATGACTTGAACTCACACCTGGAACAAGTAAACTCAGTAAATATAGCATTCTCCACCCCAAATGCACAGAACATACATTTTTCTCAGTATCATATTACACCTATCCTAGGAGTGACCACATAATTGGAAGTAAATCGCTCTTCAGCAATTGCATAGCATTTCACAGATTTAAATGAAATATTGGTTGGCTGTTCATTTGTTATTTTCTTCCCTTATTCCTTCCTGTCTCAGTTGTTAAGCACAATTATTGGTATAAAAGAGGTTTTTAATACCTATTTTTAGATTGCATTCCAGCGTGGGCAATAGAGCAAGATTCCTGTTCTCTCTCCCTCTTTCTCTACTTCTTTCTTTCAAAAAATATAAAATGAAATAAAATATACAAGGAACTAAGCTCAACAGCAATAACACAATCCCATTAAAAAGTGGGCAAATGATCTGAACAGATATTTCTCATGAAAAAAAAATGTTCAACATTACTAACCATCAGGGAAATGCAAATCAAAACCACAATGAGTTATCATATCATACCAGTTAGAATGGCTACTATGAAAAAGACCAAAAAAAAATGCTGGTGAGGCTGCGTAGAACAGAAAACTCTTAAATACTGGTAGTGAGAATGTAAATTAGTATAGCCATTATGGAAAAGTATATGGAAATTTCTCAAAAAAGCAAAAATAGAACTATCCTATGATCCAGCAAGCTCACTGCTGAGGATTTACCCAAAGGAAAGGAAAACAGGGAGAGATCCAAGATGGACGATTAACAGCAGCTCAGGATTGTAGCTCCCAGTGAAAGCACAGAAAGCCAGTGGACGCCGCACTTTCAGACGAATTTTTGTTGTTGCCCACAGACCAGGAGACTCCCAGCAGAGGAGCCACACGGGTCGCCAGCGCAACTTTTTTGGCTGGCGCCGCCGTTTTGCTGGTGCTCCAGCATGGCGCTTCTCGGTGTGGAGTATACGGAACCGGGTGCCCTTTGAGTCAGGCTCAGCTGGTCCCATTCCCACAAGGAGAACAGCAATTGGAAACGCAGAGGACTGAGAGTTTCACAGCAAGCACAGCCGAACCGGGAAGGTCCAGCTCTGTGGGGAAGGGGCGTCCACCAAAGGAAAACTAAGAAACAGAAGAAACATCACAAGGTGGAGAGAGATCCAAGATAACCAACTAGCAACAGCTCAGGATTGTAGCTCCCAGTGAAAGCGCAGAGAACGAGTGGACGCGGCAATTTCAGACGAATTTCTGTTGCCCACAAACTGGGAGCTACCCAGCAGAGGAGCCACACGGGTCACCAGCGTGACCCTTTTGGCCAGCACGGCTGTTTTGCCAGTGCCCCAGCGCAGTGCAGCGCTTCTCGGTGCGGCGTATACGCGACTGGGTGCCCTTAGAGTTGGGCTCCACTGGTCCCATCCCCACAAGGAGAACAGCAATTGGAAGTGCTGAGGACTGAGAGTTTCACAGTAAGCACAGCTGAACCCGGAAAGGCCTAGCTCTGTGGGGAAAGGGCGTCCACCAAAGGAAAACTAAGAAACAGAAAAAACTTCATCACCAACAAGCCGGACGTCCACTCAGACCCGATCTGAAAGTCGGCAATTACAAAGACAATAGGTGGATAAATCCACAAAAATGGGAAGAAACCAGTGCAAAAAGGCTGAGAACACCCGAAATCAGAATGCCTCTCCTCCTACAGGGGATCGCAGCTCCTCATCAGCAAGAGAACAAGGC
>CAUYLG010041622.1:0-27220 GCA_963573385.1 Cacajao melanocephalus
TATGGATACAATGTGTGAATAGGAGTTTGATTTATTTCTATTATTCTGTTTGTTAGTGTCAACAAAAGGAGTCAAACTCTGGAAAATATTTGAAGAGATTTATTCTGAGCCAAATATGAGTGACCATGGCCTGTGACACAGCCCTCAGGAGGTCCTGAGAATATGTGTCCGCGGTAGTTGGGGTGCAGCTTGCTTTTATACATTTTAGGGAGGCACGAGACATCAATCAAATACATTTAAGAAATACATTGGTTTAATCCAGAAAGGCGGGGCAACTCAAAGCTGGGGCTTCCAGATTATAGGTAAATTTTCCGATTGACAGTTGGTTGAGTTTGCCTAAATATCTGGGATTACAGAAAGAAAATGCTCAGGTTAAGATAAAAGACTGCTGTGACCAAGGTTTTTCTGAAGTCTTATAGGGGCTGCCGTTACAGACAGTAGATGACAAGTGTTTTCTATCCTGACCTTTAAAAAGTACTAGACTCTTAGTTAATCCTTCAGGATTGGGAGGACCTGGAAAAAAAAGATCTAGCTATGTTAATAGAGATTATTCACAGATGTACATTTTTTCCCACAAAGAACAGTTTTGCAGGGCTGTTTCAAAATATGGCAAAGAAACATGCTTTGGGGTAAAATATTTTGAATTTCTTCTTTGTCATATAGTTGAAAGTAAGAGTCAGATTGGAAAGCAAGTCACAATGTATAGAATCTGATGAGAATTTATGGTTTGTAAGGCATGACTCTCCAGACCCCTTAAACAGGAATTAGGGCAATATAAAAAAAATCAGAGCTTAGTCCTCATTAGCAAGACTAGCACTGTCCTCTGTGTGTACAAGTCATTTAAACTTACTGGCTAAATAACAATAGAAAATGTTTATGTTTGCTTATGGTAGACTGTTATATAAATTATTTCTTCTAATCCTCAGAACTATTATCCTCCATGTACAGTTAAATAAACTGAGGCCCTGGGAAATGAAGCCTTTTAGTTTTAAAAGCTGGTAAAGTCTACTGCTACACCATGCCAATAAGTCATTTTACTTATGTTTGTCATATTCCTCTTTCTTAACCTTTCAGAATGCTTTAACATAATAATTAATATACCTGGTACTTTCATGACTCTGCTTACAATTCATACCCATTATTCCTAATATTCTACCTAGATGATATAATTTAAAGTTAAAAAGATACAGATAAACTTTGCTGACCCCCAAATTCTCTTCCTATGTACTGAATTTAAAAAACAAAAAACCTAACCCTCCTTTATGGCTTGGAAATCAATACTAGGATTTTTATCCCCAGAAGGCAACAGTAAAAATACATTAAGCTATGACTTCAGGGAAACCTTCTAGTTATCTTCCTAAACTAGTCAGAGTACTGAGCAGTATTGTGGCTGATGCTATGAAGCTGAGAGAAAGAAGCATCTGACAGATGAGGATGGGTGTACCTGGCAACCTACAATGAACTGTGAGAGAACCCAGACCATAAGCCCTGTTCTTCCAACGATTTCAGCCCCCTTGGCATTGCAAGGGACTACAGACCATTGCATATGATGGCAAGAAATGTTAGTTACTAGTGTTTGAAACTGCAGGTTGTTTTAAAAGAGAAAATGTTAAGAATGTTAGGTGGGGTGTGTGTGTGTGTGTGTGTGTGGGTGGGCGTGTGTGTGTATTTTCTGGGAATAAGACAGGTAAGCACATTATTAAGCAAATAAGGGTGAAAGTTGTTTCCTAATAGGAATCATTGGCTTCAAAGGAAGACCTCATTTGGCAAAAATGAAGATATGTAGTTAAAACACTTACTGCCTACTTTAGGATGGGGCTGCAGAAAATTTGAACCCATCTCTCCACAAAAGGTGATGAATGGTGGCTTATGATCATCAAGAATAAATATAAAGAATAAAAAGAGAGCAGCTCCATTAGCTTTATTTTCTCTACTTTTCTCCTAGCTAACCTGGGCTCTGCTTTGCTGTGTCAGTCAGCTCTGAAGAACTCTGTCTTTAATCTGTATGCCATTAAGTGGAAATAGTTCAGGGAAATACACATGAATAACAAAGACAAAAATCATGAGGATGATGGGCCCCACCTCAGGACTGAAAATGTGTGGAAACATCAAGGGAATAAAAATGCGTCAGGTAACAGACTTTGTCTGTTGAATGCCTTCACGATTTTGATCCTACACAATACTTCACAGGAAACATTACAGTACATTAATCAAAAATTCCCTGGAAATAATAACAGATAGAGGAGGAAAAAAGGTGCATAAAGAAAACAAACAAAAGACCTTGAAAAGCTAGGAGAAAAAAGGAGAAGAAAGGGGAACTAAAGCAGAAAAAAAGAAGGTTAACATACTTTGCATGCTAGGGAGAGGTTGGATGCCACTGCTTACTGCCTCAGAGGCTACTAAGAAACCTTTAAATAAGATTTCTTTCTCATTTGGAGCAGTTTGAGGAATAAATGTGATTAATCATTATTTCAATTCTTATGAAGAAAAATAGCACGTCCATATAAACAACCATCTATCCAATTTTATTCAATGAATAGGTGAAAAAATCTGTGACAACACATCTATGATCACAACAACACTTTAGTACTCAAAATATCATAAGAGTGTTTAAAAAGCATACATTTGACTAAAGTAGAAATGTGACAATTTACTAGGTAGCCATCTTAAGTGAACTGCTTTGCAATATTTGTTGAATGAATTAAATTGATTTTGTGCCTTCTCTCTCAATACCTGAATTTTCTACGATCCTATTTTGGAGAATTCATCTTTCCTTCTTCTATACACCATATTTTTGCTACTTGTCCAAAACCCATTTAAACAGTTTTATTGAAGAAACAAAACAATACTGAGGTTAAAATAAGTTTCTAGTGTATAAGTGACACACTTCTCTAAGACTTCAGTAGCCACCATTTTTAGGGAGTATGATAAGATTTTATTTTGAGTAAATTCAATCTGAAACCTCAAAATTGAAATAGGCTTGGCATTTTCTCATCACTGGCAACCACCCATGTTATTAAAAAAGAAACCTGAGAACTATTTTTTCCATGAAATTTTTGAAATACCCACAAGTGGCATTAAATGCTATTTGGGTGTGCCAACACAGTCTTGAGTCACTTTTGGCTGAAATGCTATCCAAGAACAAATGATGCCAGTTTGCCTATGTGCAGGTTCATCCCCTCATCCCCACTTTTTTTTCCTTCAAGAATGTGTACTTGAGATCAGTCCCAAGGAGGCTTCTTTACAGCACTGCCAAATGGCCATGTTTCAAAACAATGTACTATATATTCATGTGTGTGTTTAAATATACTCCAAATTCTTCTTTTCATGGGATAGTGCTAATAAATTATGTTGCTCTAGTTCACTGAAGACTTCCCATAAGTGGTAAGGCTTTTCTGTTTTCATCAGTTACTATAAAAAAATATCTTTAAATAATCATTTATTTTATATTATTTTTTAAGTGTCTACTATGTGCCTAAGAAAAAGACATAATTTCAACTCTTAAGGAGTTTATAATCTTGGGGAAACAGGCAAGTAAGCAGGTTGTTAAAAGGTAGTCAAACAATATGGTGACAGAGGCAAGAATAAAATATTGTAAGGGTCCAGAAGAGAAGCATCTAATCCTGCATTAGAGAATTAAAATGTTCAATGTTCACTGAAAGTATTTGAAACCTTAGCAAAAACATAAACTTTTAAATAACAATTTGACTATATATGTATGTGTCAAAGTTAAATCCACCGATTAGCTAGATGACCTTGAACAATTTCCTTATCTCCTAAGTTTTGCTTTTATAAAATAGATATAAAAATATTGATACAAAATACTTTGGTAAATATTAAGTGCCTAGTGCCTTTTGCTTAGAAAATATTTCTAGGCCTTTTGCTTAGAAAATATTTGGTTAGTAAATATTAAGTTCCTGGTGCCTTTTGCTTAGAAAAAACTTTTCCCCAAATATATATATAAAAGGTATAAAAATTTATTGCATGTATGCTCAGATATCAGGAAAACAACCTAAATATTATGAGAATCAATAGAAAATGTTACTTTTTAAAAATCTTTTTAGTATTTTTATGTTGTATTTGCCTATAAAAATTTTGTTAACTACAGAAAAACATCAGGTATAACAATGAAAGTTGTCAATTTTTATATAAATGCTATTAAAAAAACTATTCATGATGGTGTTATCACAAATATATTTTGGGCTCAGTAAGTTTTTTTAAATTATTTAATCATAGTTTTAGATCCAAAGTACCCATTTGATAAGATGAGATCACTTTGTTATTTAATGTAATATTTGCCAATAGAAAAAAATTTAAGTATATTGTACATAGTTTCAATAACACGGAAATTTCCAAAGTCTTAAACTTTGTCTTGACACACTCACACACACATGAAGATTTCACAAACATGCAATGACTAGGCTATATTACGTATAGAAAGAGATACAAAATATGTGTAGATATGGTTCCTGCCCTCAGCAAAACTGATGTGTATATGATGGAGTGCTTAATGGCAGAATATAGGTAGTAAGGTGATGGTAAGATCATTGGAAACGGGATAAACCTGTAGCTAAATGGATATGAGGTTCCTGGTTTTTCAAAAAAACCATTGTTAATTCTTCTTTCCATACTTTCCCCTCTCTAATCCATTCTCACACATTTGTCACATTATTCTTTAGAAGTTATTTATTATATCATACACACTTCTTGTTAGACACTCTATGATATCTTTCACGGAACTTGGGACAAAGACTAAAATGAATACTATGGTCTATGAGAGTCTTCATGATCCAGCCTCTCCCTGTCTCTCCAGTCTTATGTATAAATATTTTCTCTCTATTATGCCTGGACTCTCATAACTCTTCATTCTGCACAGGTCAAAACCTGCTCCCTCAGAGGCTCATTCTTGGCTATTTCCTCAGCTTTCGTTTAATGTAACATTTGATCTTGAGTATTTCCTCATAGAATTAAACAGGTTTTAACAATCTGACTTTTAACGGCTACATGGATCACAAGTTTATGTCATCATAGAGAGACATTGTCGCTTTCCGACATTAGAAAACATTCTTCACTTTTATGAAAAATTTTCTTTTAATCACTAATTTTACTTTACTCTCAACCTATGATTTGTGTCACATTGTTTTTGCTCAAAGTGCCATAGATAGGTTCTAATTAGTTTAAACTAATCAACATCCCTCTGCTTTCTGGCCACAGAATTCTTCAGGACAGGGCATCTGAAAGAATTTGAGTCAATGCACAGGAATATTGTCCTAGGAAATATCATTTTAAAAAATCAAGATGAAGAACAGAATCTGGAGCAAAAAGGTTAAATTATTGATAGCATGTTGTGAATACTGAAACATCAATTTCTGAAACTAGAACTTCTGGGGTTTTTAAAATTTAAATTATTATAAAAATGCTATAATAATAACTCAGCAAATCTGTGTCCTCATGTCTGATTTTTTAAGAAAATTACTAGAAATTGGATTAATGATCCAAGGGTAAGATTGCTTTTTAAGTCTTTTAATAAATGTTCCCAAGCTGTTCTTAGTATAGTTGGTAGTAATTATTTCTACTATCAGTAGACAAGAATGATTTTCCCAACTTGAAAAAAAAATTTTAAAGAAGAAAACAAAATATTTGCCTTGGATTTCTGAAGCAATTACATATAGGCAGTACTAAAATAAAGCTGGAAACAATTTGTATTCTAGTAAGTGGGAAAAATAACAAAAACTTAAACCTATTTGAGGACAGATCATATCCCAACATTTCTGACATTAGAAAGTTTAGATAATTATGGATGGATGGAAATTAGTTCTACATAGTAGAAAATACAGAATAAATTGAGAATGTATAGCCTAAGTATCTAATAGATGCAAGCATTTAGCCAACAGACAATTTACAGAATTGCTTGTTTTTTAATAAGCATTTAATTTTAGTTGACTACTTTGCATTATACCCACATAAAAATGCTATAAAGTATATTTTATTTGTCTGAGCCCATAGGCCTCTTTTGAAAACCAAATGAGAACCAGCCAATTAAAATTAGTTAAAGAAACAAGCAAACTTGGCAAATTTGGTTATTTGCAGGATTGCCTGGTTTATTGGCTTTTGAAGAAGTGGCTTTTGGCAAAATTGATCTAGACACAAATTTAATGGATAAATTTTTATGAGGGACTTGCTAGGCAGCTTATTCTTTATGTTCTCAAATAAGTATATCTCATAAACAAAAAATGGGCTTGAAGAAAAGAAGGACACATTTCAATTGGACATAAAGACAAATGTGCTAATTTTAAGGATGATAAAACATTGAAATGGGTTGGGTTTCCATATGCTGAGACACTCATCTGTCTGCAGTTATCTCTAATGTTCTCTGCCAGGCTCACAAAAATAATGTCTCACCCAAATCAATCCAAAGAGAAAGAAAAAGTCAAGTCAAAGACAACGAGAGACAGATAAAGGCTCACAAAGCATGGTCTGGGTAGGACAAACTACGAAAATTTTAAGCATTTCACAAAATTAGTGGGAGATCAGGTGTAGAGACAGACATAAATATGATGCCTATACCTGGTTCTCTAGAAGCAGAGCCTGCTGGCCATTCTAGTGTAAGTTATTTATTGGGAGAGCCCTCTTGGGAGAAAAGGAACAATGGAAGCATGCTGTGGCTTCCATTTTTACATGGAAAAAGTTAAGCATGGATTTGGTCTCAGTTGGAGTCTTGCTTCAGCCTTTAGTTTTGGGGCTGACCCAGGAACAGTCCTGGAATCTGAAAGTTCTTCCTTATCGGTCAACCATTGTCTGGGATCTGCTGTGACATTCCAAGTAAGATGGCTTTCATTGGCTGAAAGCAATTTTCCACTATAGGAGGCAGCTGTGAGCTATTAGCAGCCAATACTACAGAAGGTGGGCAGGATGGTGACTGCCTAAGTAAAGGGCACCCGGGTGGGGGCACCGACAACTTCTAATGTATATTTTACTAAATGTAAATGTAGACTACTAGATGCATTCTTCTCTGGTCTCTCTAATTAGTATTAAAAGTATTTACTATTTACTTTCATAGTGGTGACTTTTAAAATCAGGTATTAATGCTTCTCAAATATTTTCATTGATATATTTCTCATGTCATAAGGGAAAGAGTGAATATTGTGAAACAGGAAATGTCTAGCATTTCCTTGACTTTTTTTGACTTGTAAAATTCAAATAAATTTCATCTTCTACCCCACGTATACCTATGCTGATTTTGATGAGAAAATATTTGATGTTACAGAAAATTTAATGTATAGTAACTTGTTACCAAATATTTCATTAAAATTGATGCTTCAGGAGGATACTTCTGATTTGTTTTGTGGTTTACTTTGGCACCCTGAGGATATGGGTACCTTGTTTGAGAACGCAAAGTAGTGTCATCAGCCATCTCTACCTCATATGCAGTAAGTACCTGGTAATCTAGGGGAACTAAATTTTCCATGAATATTTTCATGCTTACTAAATTACAGGGGCATAATCGAGACACTGGTGACGTTATTTCTTTTGTTGTTCATCAGTTCATGTTATTGATGTTAAGGCTACAGAATTGTTTTTCACTAGTAGATGCATCTAGCATACTAAAGACTTTTAGACATACATCTTTTTAGATACACATCTTCTTTTCCCTATATGTCTTATACTTGTGTCATTTGTTCCATCAAAATATATTTAGACTTATATAGTTATTATCCTTAATGTAGCCTGTGATTGTTTATTTGAATTTCACTCTGACACATGCAGTGGGAGTATGAAAAGATTTTAACCAATCTTATTAACTTTGTGGAATAGCAAATGAGCTGAGTTAGACCACAAAATTCTGGACTGGATTTGAAGACTGGCAAGAATGTTAATTCTGACTGGCATCCGTGGTGTTTCATTTCAGTTTACCACTCAAATAGCTTACAAGTAGTGCAAAGGTCACAAGAAATGAGAAAACAAATAATTGACTGGAAACAGCTCTGCAAAGACACCCTATGTTTCTCAGAGACACTTCCACAATTCAGGAGTCAAAGTAGCCTGTAGGTATTGAGAATCCTGTTCAGTGATAGCAGCCAAGAAATGGGGCTGTTTCATCCAGTAGGCTTGGGCAGAGGTCACATTGGCACTCAGCTGTCTTCCTACCAATATGGAAGACAACACTTTCTATGCTGCAGACGCATCTATTTCTGATGCATCAGGCCTACCATGGGCTTGTTACACAGAGATTGCTTAACTGTTGAAGATCCTTTAGTGAGTAGGCTTATTGTGGGGCCAAAATACAAGAAATAAATCAACTAAACCCATTTCTAGACCAAAAAAAAAAAACCCACAATATAGAAATACTCTAAATTGCATGTTAAAGCATTGACTCCAACTGACTAGAAGACTGTTTTAGCAATTTTTTGATTTCACAAAATTGACCAAAGTCTAAATAATCAGTATGAATCAGTCAATGTGCACAGATTCAGTATGTCCCACTAAATAGGGAAAGAACTCCCAAGATACCAGTAACATATTTTATGTGGCATATAATAAGCAATTGCTACATGTATTTGGAGAAATTTATATTTTCTGTGCATCTTTACTTGTGGAAACAAGGATTCAGGGTTTTGTTTTGTTTTATTTTAAGAAATTAATGCATTTGCTCCAAATTGGAGTTTATTCTGCTTACAAAAATAAAGGTTTTTTTTTTTTTGTACTTTTAGTCTACCTACCAACTATTATCAGATAGGTATTGTCAGGAATTCCCTTCTGCCAACCAGAAGTCTTATACTTTCCATCTCATAGAGCTCAGGGTGAAAATCTTACTTCTGGAAATACTTCCATTTCTCTTCTCTCTTCCTCTAACTTTCTCTCTGTCTCTGCTTTTTCTCTCAAACACTCACATACGTATCTTCTTGTTAAAACAGATATGGATCTCCAGTTTATCCAGATATTTTTGGACAACAATCCTATTTTAAAGAACTTCTGCCTGGGCACAGTGGCTCACGCCTATAATGTCAGCACTTGGGGAGGACAAAGCAGGAGGATCACTTGAGGACAGAGTTTGAGATAAGCCTGGCCAACATGGTGAAACCCCATCTCTACTAAAAATACAAAAATTAGCCTGGTGTGGTGGTGGCACCTGTAATCCCAGCTACTCAGGAGGCTGAGGAAGAAGAATCGCTTGAAACCAGGAGGCGGAGTTTGCAATGAGCTAAGATTGCGCTACTGCCCTCTAACCTGAGCAACAGAGCAAGGCTCCGTCTCGAAACAGAAACAAAAATCAAAACAAAACAAATTTTTAAAAAAACCGTAAAACAAAAAAGAATTTCCATAGCTCACTAAAATTTTATCATCTACATATCTTCCTCTGTTGTGTGTGTATCTGAGAATGTAGCTGGGACTACAGGTGCGTGCCACCACGCCCAGCTAATTTTTGCATTTTTAGGAGAGACAGGGTTTCACCATCTTGGCCAGGCTGGTCTTGAACTCCTGACCTCCTGATCCACCCACCTCAGCCTCACAAAGTGCTAGGATTACAAGCATGAGCCACAGTGCTTATTTATCAGGGAGTGCTTATCTTTGATATCATTTAAATTTAGGCCAGTAATTGTGTATCATGTGCATTTTTATTTGTTAATAAGATAATTCATTCACCTCTTGCATTTTACTTGTTTTTTTCTTTGCAGGTAGGATGTTGTTATATACCTACATATTGATATTTCATTTATTACTGAAAGATTAATCGGACCAACTTAAGACATTTTGGATTTCCTTTAAAGGTCAGAGGTATACAATTCAATCCAATTATTTTATCCTTTAAAATTAATTGTACCTATGTAGCATAAAAATAAATTATTCTGTAAGTAAATAATTTAATTTCATTCCCCAAACACATTTTAATAGATACTAAAAGATGAATAATGAATTTGATAAGCATGGCCCATAAGTAAGTATATTGCTTGAGGAGATGCAATAAAAATTCCTGGCACAATTTTATTAGGCTAATTTTATTATTAGCAAAATTATCTGAAAAACATTAAAATTATACTAATTTGGGCTATTTAGTAAATAAAGCAATAGTCAGTGGAAAATAAATTTTTGTTTCTCAAAAAGCTGATTATAAGCCATATTTATATATGGAAGGAAAAAAAACCAGCTTGGACTACTATATTCTGTGGCCTAGAAAATCATTCAGTAGCAATACTATAAAAGCTTGTTCACTGCATTAAAACACAGAGATTAGTCAAGCACAGGTTGCTCATTAACAACCAGGCTTGATGATTCACAATAATATTCTTCCTGAACATTTTGAGCTTTGATGCTATCGAGATTTTTTTCTCTAGCTTCAGAATCATTGTATTAGGATTTGAGCTTAAATTATCCATTAATAACTTTTTGGCCAATGCTATTGAAATACAACACTCTGGTATCTTCACTTTCACTCATCACTATACAATATACTCCTATTTTTAGTGTTATACTACTTTAAGCCATTCTGAGTGCTGTTTTTCTTTAAATACAGGTATTAACCCAGATTTTCACTTGCAAATGACAGAAATCCAACCCAATGGCTTAAGTGGAAATAGGGAGACTTTATTGGCACTGATAACTAAACCACAAAAAGGATGCAACCCAGTCTAAGTCTCAGACTCACCCAACCCCCCTATATCCCATTCTGTGTCTAGCTGTATGTACTCTTCAGCCTTTCAAGGTATAGTGGACTCTTGTTTGTAACTTTGCCAGTATGCATGCCACTTTCTTACAGGTTTGCTTGAAAATCTGTATGACTCAGGAGATGCTAACTCTATCCCTGACAACAGAAATCGAAGTCATACATTTGACAAAAAAGGGAGCCTTAGATTGTGCCACTAGGCTACTGTGACACTGGCCTTTTCTATATCATTGTTTTCCTTTTTTTACTGAGATAAAATTCACATACCATAAAATTCACCCTCATAAAGTGTACACTTCAGTGCTTTGTAGTATATTCACAAAATTGCACAACCATTGCCATTATCTAATTTCAGGACATTTTATTATCCCCCAAAGAAACTTTTTATGCATTAGCAATTATTTTCCATCTCCCACCCTTTTCTCAACCCCTGAAAATTACTAATCTGTTTATGTGTCTATGGATTTGCCTACTATGAATTTTCATACAAATGGAATCATGTAATATGTTTTTTTGTGTGTGTCTGGTTTATTTAACTTAACATAATGTTTCCAAGTTCATTCATGTTGCACCATGCAGCAATACTTCATTTCTTTTTATGGCTAAGTAATAGTTCCAGTGTATGGATGTATCGCTTTTGTTTATCTATTATCCATACTTTTATTCATCAGTTTATTAGAGTTTTTTTTCGTGGTTGTTGTTTCTTTTCAGTTTCTACTTTTTTGGCAATGATAAATAACATTGCTATGAAAATTTGTGTACACAAGTGTCTGAGTGAACATATGTTTTCATTTTGAGGGGTGTATGACAAGGAGTCAAATTACTAGATCATATAGTAACTTTGTGTTTAACTTTTTGAAGAACTACCAGAGTATTTTTCAATCCACTTCACTGTTTTACATTCCCACCAGTAATGTATGAAGCTTCTAATTCATATTCTCACAGGCATCTGTTCTTTACCATCCATTTTATTCTAGCTATGCTAGTGGGTTTGAAGTGATACTTTATTGTGGTTTTGATCTGCATTTTCCTGTGGCTAATAATGTTGAGATTTTTTCATGTGCTTGTTAGTTATTGTATATCTCTGGGGAAATGCCTGTTCTCATCCTTTGTCCCCATTTTATTGGGCTTTGATTATTGAGTTGTAGGAGATTTTATATAGATGGAGATTAGTCCCTTATAAGAAAGATGGTCTGCAAATATTTCCCCTATTCTATAGATTATCTTTGACCTTATTTACAATGTTCCTTGAAGCACAAATGCTTTCAATTTTGATAAAACCCAATTTGTCTTTTTTCTTTTATTATTTGTGTTTTTGTTGTCATATCTAAGAAATTATGGCCTAATAGAAGGTTACCAAGACTTATAGCTATTTTTTTCTGTGAGTTTTATAGGTTTACCTTTTATATTTATGTTTGTAATCCATTTTGAATTAATTTTTATGTATGCTGTTAGGTATGGATCGAATGTTATTCTTTATCTTGTGGATATCCAGTTGTTCCAGCACCATTTGTTGAAAGATTATTCTTTTCCCATTTGATTTCTTTGTACCTTTGTCTGAAATGACTTATCTATAAAGGTAAGAGACTATCTTGAACTCTCAATTATCTTTTATTTATCTATGTATCTGTCCTTATGCCAGCACATAATTTTTATGCCTTTGTGGTAAGTTTGGAAATTGTAGTAATTCTGGAAAATGTGATTTCTCAAATTTTCTTCTCTGTTTTTGAGATCGATTGAGCTATTCTTGCATTTTCATCTAAATTTTAGGATCAGCTCATCAATTTCTGTAAAAAGCTTATCTGGGATTTTGATTGAGATTGCATCGAATCTGTAAGAAAATTTTGTTAATATAGCTATCTTAACAATATTAATTCTTCTAATTCATAATGATGGAAAGTATTTCCATTTATTTTGGTCTTCTTTAGTTTCTCACAATGATTATTTTAGTTTTCAGTGTACAAGTTTTCCAATACTTTTGTTAAATTATTCCTAAATATATTTACTATTTTAGATGCTAATATAAATAATTTTTAAGAATTTTATCTTTGGATTATTCATTGTAATGTATAAATAAAATTGATTTTCATTAATTTTATGTAGACAATCTTCTATTATCTAAATTTATTTATTGGCTCTAATACTTTTTATTATTATTGTGGATTCCTTAAGATCTTTTTGTATCTCAGATCAATAAATAGAGTTAATTTTACATCTTTCTTTCCAACCTTGATACCTTTCATTTCTTCTTTTTTGCCTATTTGTCCTGGATAGAACCTCCAAAAATGTTCACTAGAAGTGGTGAGAGCAAACATCCTCGTATTGTGCCTGATTTTAGGGAAAAACCTTTCAGTCTTTTACCACTAAGTAGGATGTTAGTTGTGGACTTTTAAAAAATATGCTTCATTGAGTTGAGCTTCCTATTTCAAGTTTTTTGAGTATTTTCTTTTTATGAAAGGATGTTGATTATTTTCTAATGCTTTTCTTCTATGTCTATTGAGATAATCATTTGGCTTTTGTGTTTTATTGTATTAATGTGCTTTACTATATTAATGTAGTACACTACATTAATACATTTTTATATTTTAAGTAATTCTTACATTCCTAGGATAAATCCCACTGGCCTATGGTGGATAATCTTTTGTATATGTTGCTGGATTCAGATTGTTAATATTTTGTCATGGATTTTGCATCTATATCACAAGAAGGATAAGTCTGTAGTTTTCTTTCTTGTAATGTTGATGTTATTAGTTTTTATATCAGAGTAATACTGGCCTCATAGTTTGAGTTGGGAAATGTTCCCTTCTCTTCTAGTTTTTTGGATGAGTTTGTGAAGGATTTGGTATTGATATTTCTTTAAATGTTTAGTAAATCATCAGTGAAGATTTCTAATCCTGAATTTTACTCTGTGGGATGTTTTTTTAATCACTAAAAGGATTAAAAAGGGAATACAATGAACAATTATATGTAAATGTATTCGATAACCCAGATGAAATGATATCCTGGAAACATGCAAACTACCAAAACTCAAGATAAAATAGAAAATTGAAATAGATATAAGAAAAGAGATGAAAATAATAGTAAAGACAATAAGAAAACTATAGACATATGTCCCTTATTAATATAGATACAAAATCTATAATACCAAAAAGCATTTATTTATTTGTTTTTATTTACAGTTTTTATTTGTTGATATCTCAATTTGGTAAGACATTGTTCTTATATTTTCTTTTAGTTATTCACACATGGTTTTCTTTAATTTACTAACCATGTTTAAAATAGCTGATTTAAAATATTTGTTGAGTAGGTCCAATGTCTTGGTTTCGTCAGGTAGTTTCTGTTAACATTTATTTTTACTATTTATTTCTTTGCACGTCACATAATTTTTATTTCAAAACTGGACATTTGAAATAATACAGTGTGGCAACTCTAGAAATTAGATTCTCTCCTATTGGTGTGTTTTGTTGTTGCTACTTGTTGCTATGTTTGTTTGTTTGTTTGTTTAATGGCTTTCCTGCACTAACCATTCAAAGCTGTTCTGGTGGCGGATCCATATGGGTCTGCAGCAACCTTAGCTCTTGCTTCCTCAGAAGAAAGAATTCAACTGAGGGGCATAAGGCAGAAAAAAAGACTGAGGCCAAGTTTCAGAGCAGGAACGGTAGTTTATTTAAACGGCTTTAGAACAGAAAAGAAAGGCGGAAAAGTAGCTTAGAAGAGACCCAAGTGAGCACTGAGATCAAGTGTGGTGTTTAACCTTGATCTTAGGACTTTATAGGCTGGCCCCTTTGCCATGATTCTTCCCTTAGGGTGGGCTGCCTGCATGCACAGTGCCCTCCTTACCCCCAGGAAGTGGGCAAATGAAGTGTGTTTAGGAAGCTGTACGCATGACCATTTGAGGTTTTCTTCTCTTTTCCAGTGGAGTGCTCCCAGAAGTTCATAGTCCAACATCTTGTCTCTTAATGCAGATGCCCAGGAAGTTGTTCTCCCTGGCATCTGCATTTAATTAAAACATTCGTGCAACAGGTGTGCACCATCAGGAAATGGCCTCTCCCTGGTGCCAGCTGCCAAGTTATCACTTTTAGAAAGGCAATGTGATAATTGCCAAACTGTCACCTAACATTCCTAGTGGTGGGGGGAGAGCCCTCTCCTTCCCAGCTCATGCCTATCTAACTACCTGTAACAAGGCCTTTATTCTTTATTGTCTGTGAGCTCTAAAGTCTCTGCATGTTGAGTTTAATGGTCAGTTAATGATTGGACAGAGATTGTTTAAGTCTCCCATTTTCTGAGTGGTCCTGTATGGCATGTGGGGGCATGGCATCAGTGCTCAGGCAGGCAGTTTGCAGCTCTGCCTTTCCCTTCCTTTCCTGCTCATGCAGAGGCTCAAGGTCAGCTAGGGTGAGTGCTTAGAGCCTTCTATATAAGTTTGGGGTATACACATAGTCCTTGATATGCACATAGCCTGTTGCATGCACATAGACTCCTAGATTCCCAAGAATATGTTGTGGCTTTTCAAATTTTCCCTTAGATATCTTAATCCCTTGGCTTTTTAAGTTCTTTAATCACATGTTGTTTGCCCCAGTCGTTATTGCCATGTCAGGCAACTGCAGTGTTAAACAACTGCTGCCAATTATTTTTAAATGGCCCCAGGAAAAAGATTAGAGCTGAGCGAACTTTGATTCAGGTCCAGTAAATGCAAGCTTTAGAGCTGGATTTTCCAGGAATTTCTAGATGGGTCAGGGGAGGATGGTTATCTGGGAACGAGACTTTGAAAAAGCTCTAGCCCTGTTCCTCTCTCATCAGTGGCTGCTAGGCTGCTGGTTGCCACAGGCTCACTGTTGTCAGTGAGATTCAGAAATTTTTCTTGAATTACACTCTTCAGATTGTTGCAAGTCTTTGGTTAATTCCCACAGTTCTGAAAATGTTGATTTTTTTAAATGTTGGTGGTGTTCTTGTTGCTTTTGTGGAGCAGAGGATATTTGAGATTTTACTGGGCCATTCTCACTGATGTTACCTCCCATCTGCCACTTATATGTACAAGAATTTGAGTTTATTTTTTCCTTTGAACTGCAACCAAGAGCATCTTAACTGATACCCTTCTCTATTCAGTATAATTCATGGCTTCCAGTTCTAACCTCCAGTCTGTTTTTGAAGAACTAGAGTTAATTCAGAAAGTCCTGGGATAAATTCAATTGGCAAAACCTGGATGATTTACCCATGTTCTATACAATTACTAGGGTAAGAGTGTGCAGTCCTTTGATTGTTCCAGCTGAGTGGTCAGATGGAAGTAAGAGTGACGCGTCCACCTGGCCACATGATTACAGATAGGGAAAAACAGTTTTCTCAAAGTAGAATTATATTGTTCTGAATAGACAGGATAAAAAAATGCTCACAAAATGCAGTTTGTCTTTCTCAAAAGGAATTGTGATTTACTGGTAATTTACAATATGGCAAAATCAGGAGAGAAGCTATACTGTGTCCTCACTCTACTTTGGTTTCTTCCTTGTTCTACACTCCATGATTGTTATTATAACAAGTTTCATAACCCCAAACTCTGTCAATGAACTTTATGGTTAGGACTTCTCTGACTTGTGACAACACTGAAGAGCTTTGATGTAAAGGCTTTCGGTGGGAAGAGAACGAAATACTGAAGAAAAAAAAATGGAATTCTGCTCATCAAGAAATGTACACCATGATTTTTCATGGATAATAGAAATAATGTGATCAAGCATATGCTGCCAAACGTCTGGCACACCATGTGAATTCAAAAACATTAAGCAATCAAGCAGGGATTTTTTATTTAGAGATTCTGATAAAACTATATTCATGATTACATTTTAATCAAGTTACTATATTACCTTTGAATGTTATCATAATTTCAATGTTTAAATAGTGATTGTGTTTTTGTGTTTCTTTTGCACTTAGAAAAAGCAATTATCATCCAATGAATGGATTTTGATGAAAATGGCATTGAGAAGTAATTATCTAAGTTCAATTCTTATATATAATCATAAGCCAACCTTTTAAAGTTTAATGAAGGTTTTGCCTCAGTCCACCCTATTACCTCAATGCAGACAATAGTGCCATTAATTCAAATGGTGCAATATTCTTGATACAAATTATGACTAGGAAACTATACTAAACAAAGTAGAGAGAGAGGTATCTGGAGTCCCTTGTGGGCTGATCCTATTTAGGCTAAGGGCGTAATTTAAAGGACTAGATTTCTAATAAGAATCATCTCAATTCCACTTTTCCTGTGTAAAAATAAATATTTCATGACTTTCAGGCTGTCTGAAATTCAGTCTCGTTCTATATCCTGTCTTTTGGAGCCACTGCCAATACAATCTCAGAAGCTGCAGACAACAAGGGGTTGATATCGAAAGTGAGGTATGTGCTACAGCTATTTGCTGTGTATTTTACCTCCCTTCTAGCTGTAAGATATCAGCAGGAAGACAAGCGGCTGTTTCCCTGCTAAGCCCTTGATGATTATTTGCTGGAACAAACATTTTGATTCATAGATTCTCAGAGATAGGCACAGTCTTCTTTAATACAAGAATTGCTTTTGTATCCTTAAATTTTGTCATTCATCTTCTGAATAGATTCACTGACTGGAATCCACACTTCCTGAAGACACAATCCATTCCTATTGCACATACCTTTTAGAAACCTCTTCATTGTATGAGCTGCAATTTGACTTCTTAAAAGTTCAAGCATTGCACTTGTTTTATCTTAAGTGGATAGAGAAAACTGAAAAACTTATAGGCTAAGAATACTAAGAAACTTCATACTAGGTTTCACAGAAAGATTTCAGTTTAGATATTTTTGTTCAGGTAATAATTCATAATATTAGAAAAGTGATATAAATACTGCTTTTGCCCTTCATTATTTGACAGTTTCTCATTATTATGAATATCATGTGAAAATATAGGCTAAGTGGTAAAATTAATTCATACTCGCTGGTTAAAGGCCATCCAAAGGATGCCTATTAATGGATTTCTGTGAACTTGGAGTTTGGATGCAAAAGTTTTTTTTCCTTGCCCTGTCCCATTCGACATTTGTGTCAATAGTTTGCATTAGAATTAAGAAAGGATATATTTACCAATATGCAGATGCCATGATGTAGAGAAGAGGTGTTTTTATGTACAACAACTAATAATATCAGATTCAAAAATATCACAGCACATTAGTTGTACAGGCTAAATCTAATCATAAAATTTTAATAAGGGTAGACACAGTCCTTTTCAAGTAAACATTGGAGGACTATAGCTTAGAAACATGATATTAAGAAAGCCTAGAAACTTTAGTTGACTGAAAGAATATATGTACTCTTATACAGGAATTAACAAATTGAATCCCACTGTCTATGTTGGTACATGAAATGGTATTGAACATAGCTGTCCTTACTCATTCACAGCATGCCTAAGGCTGCTCTTGTGCTACAACAGTATTGCATATTGCAAATGGCATTTGTGAACCAAAAAGCAAAAAAAAAAATATCTACTATCTGGCCATTTATGAAAAATTGTGTTGGCCTTGATCTAATGCAAATAGTTTTTGTTAATACATACAGATGGTCCATGTACATGGAGATAATAACCCTTGATGTTTTTGGCACTACTGCTTAGTTTTATCCTCTTTAATAGTTTCAGTTCTGGACTCCACATTTTGCTAAGTTGGACGTTACTAACTATCCAGAAGACAGTGATGGGAAATGTAGAGGGGCTGCAAAAAAGCCATGTTACATGAAGAACTATGAAAGAAACTGGAAATAATTTCCCTAGAGGAAAGAAGATTCTTAGGAAATAAGGTAGCTATATTTGTGGTTTCAAATACGTGAAAAATAATTGCATAGAAGTTATTTGCTATATTATGAAGCTTTAGACAGCAGACCTAGGAAAATGAGTTCATGAAATATACGGAATTAGGGTTTAGCATATTAAAGAACAATCTACTGATTAAAATTATCCAAAAATAAATTCTATTACATTGGGAGGGCATTGTTTCCCTCTGTGGAGAGAATTGAATCAAAAATGCACATCCATGTTTTTGGATATGTAGACATGATTTTAGAAACAAGGAAAAACATACTCTTTGATAACCTTTTTGGTTCCCACAAATGCTGAGACTGTACTATTTTATGCCTGCTACCAACCACAACTCATCCAGACTTCATTTTGTTGTGACTGGCTTCCAGCTTTGATCCCATCTGTTTCTTGTCCTGGGCCTATCTGGTTTGGCAGGAATCCCTTGAGACACAAGCACCTACCACAAGTTTCAATTACCTAGTCCTAGCGTCTTATCTATAAGACTTTGCTCTTAGATGCAATCCCACTTCAATTATTTTATACAAATGATTATAATTCTGGCCTCTGGCTAGACAGTGGCAGCCTAGTCCTAATTGAAGTCCTAGGATCATGCTCATTCATGCAACAAATATCCATTTTTATTTTTTATTTACTTTTTTATTAGCAGCATTTACTTGCTTTAGAACAACAAACATCCATTGAACACCTAATAGATATTACTGTAGGACCTGGGGATATAGCAACATTTATTATTCATAAATGATCCTAATATGGGCAGGATCTCATATGAGCCACTTATTTTCTGGTCTTGTTGCCTAACAGGGATGATATTTATAATATCTACCACTTTGTGCTGCTTAGAAATAACTGTTACATTTTATAAACACTGAAGTGATGCCTACTACTTGTTAGGTACTGTCCTAAGCACTTGGCAATATTCGATCATTTAATCCTAATAACATGTCTACAAAACAGACACTATTATTATTCCTATTTTACTGATGAGAAAATAGAGACGAAAAGAAATTCAATAACTTGACCAAGGTCATATAAAAATTCTAGAGCCAGGATTCCAACACAGGTAGCCTTGCTAAAGCCCCTGCTTATAGTCACAGATGCTAGGTTGAGTGAAAGTTCCATTAGCTTAGCTGGAGGTGTTTCCCTCTCCCTTTTCTCTTTTCCCTGGACTTTTTTATATAGCCTAGAAAGTTCTTTCAAGGAAAGCCATCCCATGGGAGGCTAAAGCCTGGAAAGTCATGCTTCTTTTGAGTTTCAGCAGGTATTTGTCAGATAAGGCATGTAATGGAACTTGGCATAATCATAAAGTGGCAACTCAAAACTCTGCTTAACTCCACCATACTGATCTGTTAGAAAAATGGAGGAGAAGAAAGAAGAAGCAAAGCAGGATGGGAGAGAATACTTAATTGTAAGTACAATCATACAGAAAGAACAACTATGTAACACCCACCAAAAAAATTCTTTAAATACTGTGATCACTTTTAGAAAATAATACTGCTCATGCATAAAATTAAACCTATCAAATTGCTTCCATGACAAGATAGTGTGGATTGGTAAGTTTTTGTGCTTGTATTATGACTAATTCCTGGGCTTTTTTGCTAAATTGTAATTGCTTCTTTGGTAATCCATGCATTGTACTGGAAACAGAGCAGAATTAATCTATGCACAGAGATTTTTTTAAAGGCAGTTTGCATACTTAAATATCACTTTTAAGTTTGTATTTGTCCACAGGACTATCTCCTTCTAGGTATTGCCTAAGCTTTGGGTTCAATCTTGTATATAGATTTCTATATTGTTGAGTTTTGATATGATTTCCTAATCTATCAGTTTTCTATTAATCATTTACAGATCATCATCACAGTGGACCAGGAAGAAGTTTCAGAGTAGTCACTCCCTATTTGTTTCTAGCTGTATTTCTCTTATATTTTATATAATGAAAAAACATTTGTAGTGCATATTTTGCCTAATAGCAATATATTATAAGCCCTTTCTTCCCTTCCTTTCTCCATTCCTTCTTTCCTTCCTTTAGCATGTATCAATAGCCCAAAATGTGTCCAGTCTTGGGCTAGGTTCTAGAACACAAAGATGAAGCATATATCACTTGCGTCTCTATGAGCTCATGTCTCAGAAGGGAATCTCTAATAATAGGTAGTAATAAATACTGAAAAAGATATGTATGAGATACTATATTATGCTGTGAAACCTAAATGAGGAGTATTATTTATTATTTACTCGATAAATAGTTAACACATATTCACTAAGGACTAGACATTGGGCTAGATGTTGATAGAAGGGGAGGATGTTGTAGGCAACCTTTTGATGAGTTTTGCTGTGGGAAACTGTATGTTAATAGGGTATAGGGAGGTTTAAGTTGGGTGATAATAAGGCAAGTTTATGTAATAATGGAAAAGACACAAAAGAGAAAGAAAAAATGATGATGCAGTATGAGAAAATTGAAGGATCAAAGTCCTTGAAAGACTAGAGGAGGACTGATCTAGGTCACAAGTGGTGGTGTTGAGACAGAAGAAGGAACTGTTTTTTTGCTCCTAACAGGAGAGAGGATAAATTAGGTCTATGGCTACTTACCTAGGTAGGGAGGGGTTGTTGTGAAAAAATAAAGCAGTTGTCAGATGGTTGCCTCTTTTTATGTATAAAGTAAGGTTACCACTTGTTAGTGAAGGTGGAATACATGCTGGATAATTTTAGGTGCACATAGAAAAAAATTGTTGTTTTGGAGAGTAAGAGAGTGAGGTCACTAGGTAGGCAATGTGTTTCACAGATTTAAGGGCTTATTTGAGATTCTGGTCTTAAATTTCAAGGAAGTAAAATTGAAACGCAAAAGTTTCTTTAGTCATGTCCTGCTATTTAATATGTGCAGTTGTAGAGTAAGCAAATAATTGGATTGAATTACTGTAGGGTTTTCCCGAGTGAGTACATAAGAAAGAGGGATTAGCAAAGATGTTTCCATGGAAGTAGTTACAGAGGTGTGTCATGAATACTAGCTATATGAAGAGGAAGGTGAAACATTAATGAAAAATCTAAAAGATACTTGTTAACTTGAGGCAATTTGGGGCTTTGAAAACTTGCCTGTATTAGGTGGGTAGGATATGCCTTATTCATGGGTGTGTTTAACAACATATGAAGGACTTCTTAAACTCAGCATTTTTTTAAAAAAATAGCAAAATCAGAATAACTAAATAGAAACTCTCTAGTAAGACTTTATTTCATTATACGTCATAGACAATAAACAATGAATGTTGGAGAATGTCCCATTCTGCCTCTTAATCATTCTGTATCTAAACTGATGATAAACTTCAATCAGTGACACTGAGGAGATAGGTAAGGGATAGTGTAAGGAGTACTCTGTGCATCCTAATTTGCTGTTATATGTGGTCTAAGATGGTGGCTTCTTGCTTTAAAGACCTTACTAATCATTACCGAATATTCATATTCTCTGCTCAATAATTTGGAAATGATTTAGGTGCTATAGCTCTCTGTCTCTCTGATTCGATCTCTGTATTCATCCATGCTGTCTTTAGCACGAGTATTTGTTTCTGTAGACATCCCTTGTTCTGTTCTTTATGTTACATACAGGAAATTCTGAGAATCTTCATCAGTAGCACTACGAAACTCCTTCCAGACAGAACAGTCTAGAATATGCATTGTCAAACTGGGCCAAATCTGTTCTGCCACCTGTTTTTCTAAAGAAAATGTTGTTGGAAGACAACCACATTCATTCATTTCTGTATTGTCTGTGGCAGAGATGGACCACCACGATAGACATAATATGAGTTGAAAAGCCTAAAACATTTATTACTTGGCAGTGAACAGAATATACTTGCTGACGTCTAGTCTAGAACAGTATTGTGTAAATACCTCAGGTCTAATAATGGAAGTCTCCATGAGTCTTTCTTCAGAGGTGACTAGAGTGCAACGATAATGGCAGGGCCCCAAGGACTTCTCTAACTCACACTTCCTGTCCAGTTACCTTCACTGCAGCAACTCTCTTACTGAGGGGTGCTGTCACTGCTCCTGTCCACTTTCTGGCTGTTGGATGTCTCAAGAGTTCTTCCCACCCTTAATAAGGACTAAATCTGTAAGTAACGTGGCAGTTTTTCAGCTGATTTGGGAGATGATACAAATTTTGCTATTTCTTAACTTTTAATTGTGTTTTCTGGTTCTCAGTAGGGAGACTTGAAGAAAATTGCTAATTCCCTTTAGTTAAGTAATAGTTTAGATTAAACAAGCAAGAACTTTTGCTCTTTAATAAAATGCAAAGTTACCATGTCTTTCTGCTGGATCATTCATGCATCATAATGTGAATGGAGTTCTAGGAGTATGATGTTTATTCTCACAATAAGTTTAATTCTGAGTGAAAGTGCTAATTGAAAAATCAGAAGAATATTGTCTTTAAGAGCTCATGTTAATGCATGCGTTCATCCATCTGAATTTTGATGAACTGGGTTTTTTTTTCTGTGTAAATTCTTATCAGAATAGCCTGACTCTAAATTGTGCCCTGCTTGTAACTCTCATTTATGATTTGCTCCTTGTTGTTTGCCAGCTCTTTCTAAACTACATAGTGGAAAGAAAATGTTTTAAACAATGTCACAACCAGACGGTGATTTCTGAGAGCTTCAAATGTACGTTTTAATCCTTCTTCCACATTACCCAGACTCAGGCTGCTGAACAGCACTGGGGCTTTTCAGACACATTAAGGATTCTGGACAGGCTTCACCCCAGACACCCTTGTGCTCCTTGCCATTCTAATGGTTGCATTTTGTCTCTGGGTGGAATCTTCTCACATTTCATTTAGGGGAAGTGATTTGTTTCCAGCTACAGCTTCCCAAAAGCTGTGATCACATGGGTTAACCGACATTAATTTCCCCGTGCATCCTGTTCTGCTGTCTGTGGAGAAGGAAAGCAGACACTGCTCAGGTTTTCTGTCTGGTGTCCCTTTGTCTTTTCATCAAGTTTTTATTGTGCAGGAAAAGATTAGGAAAATGGGAACCAGGGTGCAAGAAAAGGAGAATGAAGGGAAAATAAATTGCAGGGCAGAGTTTTTTCCTCATTTTTTTTTAAATTTAGCCATTAGGGAGATAAAGAAAGCTAACTCAAAATTCACCAGGGCTTTAGGACTGCAGGGTGAGGAATTAGGCAGCATATTCTTTCAGGCTTTGCTATACCCACATATATCTTGAATTAAAGATATAAACCAGGAGGGTGAAGATGTTTGAAATTATACAGACTCTCAAGGAGGTTTCTCATTGATTTTCTTTTAGGGGAAAATCAATACATTACACCTAGAAAAGTCTTTTTTTTTTTTTTTGGAATGTTTATTGTAACTTAAATATTCAAAATATTCATATAGATTTCTGTATCCTTGGCCATAACAAAAACTGCTTGGCAGTAGGTGTGTAAGAAGAAAGATTCACTTTATAAAATCTGATTCAGAAAACATTGATCATAATTGTCAGAACGTGATAGTTTAAGATTTATTTTAGTGATCATCACTAGTTTAGGATAGTTTTAGGGTTACGTAGTTTATTTTCGTTTTTAAGATCAAAAGCATATATTCTAATTTAAAATTTTTCCTTAAATTAATCATTGTCTTGGCAATAAAAGTGTACGTTTGTGAGATTTGTATCACATAAATAGTCATTTACCTTAAATTAGGGAGCCAAAAGCCCAGTGAGACAGGGAGGGAAAAATTCTTGTTTAAACTTATTTTATCTGGTGAAAGTGTCAGAAAATGAGATCCAGATTCTGGGTTCCTTAGCACTTCACCATTCGCCCAGGACTTTTGTTTGTTTTTAATACCTAGAGATTGTCATCATAGAAAAGACTAATATGCTTCTAAGTAGACTATCCCTAATGCTTTAGCTATAATTACAAATTAATATGATTATAGTCTTCTGACATTTGTCACTCATTTATATATCCACTCACTCAACAATTATTGAGTGTCTATTCTGTGCCAGATATGGAGCTACATACCAAGGAGAGAAATTGAAACAATTTCTTATCTTCAATAAGCACAGAGTCTTTTTCTATGATGCTGGCAAATTAATCAGAAGACCAAAATAGCAGTCAAAATATTTCATTCTCAACATGTCTGATCAGACAATAATCAATAATTCAATAATTCCAGAAATTAGACAATAATTCTCCTAAAATCAGTTTGGTTTTGCACATGGTATTTTAAGAGATCAAGACATGGAGAAACATATAGTTATCAATGGAATGGGACTTGAACTTTTATTGTGAGCCAAGGAGTTATTAGAATATTAAGTGCAAAAAATAATCGAGTATTATAAATGTGTAAAAGAATATTGGTACAGAAGAAAAGCCAATGGACTTATAGAAAGTAGGGGTTCATAAAATTCTTCTATTACTGTGAGAACTTAACATTCCCAAGAATAAAGGCTGCGATGAGATAGTGAGAAAACCGCTAGACTCAGAAACACATGTCCAGATCTGAGACTTTGCTTCATCCTTTACTTGGTAAAAGACTTTGTCACATTATATTGAATCTGAGTTTTGGATTTTTTTAAATGGTCAATTAACTACTTTATTAAGTTGCAGAGAGAACAAGGTGAGATGCAACAAGGGAAAACACTTTGTAAACCTTAAAATTGAAGAGATTATTGATATTAAAAAACAACAAATGTAAAGGTATCTTATGAGTTCATCTTTTTTTTCTGCACAATCTTCTACAATGCACAGATATTCCTCCTTAATATTTTTCATTTTTCCCCTCCCTCTATTGCTTGGTTAATTGCCCTAATTAATCTACTACATGCCCCTTTTCTTATCCATTCATCTTCATTATATCTGTAAATCAAAATTTGACATTAGTTATGACTGATAAATATAATCACAAGGATAGCAATGAAAGTAAAATTATAACAATGTGAATTTTGTTGCAGCAGTGGAGATCTCAGATCCTAGAATCTTTGAAGATGTTTCTTTCTAATTCTCTTATATTTGGGTCTAATTAAAACTGTATTTCCACATACAATAGATTCTCACAATAAACTGAAAATCCTGTTTACTGTAATTATGAACTCCTTCCCTACTGTACTTGTATTTCAACATCATGGTTTTCTGTCAGTTTTTGTTATAAATATAGAATATTTTCTAAATGCTTTGGAAGTCGATTATTTATAGGGTTACATCAGCAGCTTGTTTTTTTTAACTAACCTGAGAATCTACCTCTCTACTCTCTCAGCATTCTGCTTTCACATCTGTTATAACATTTAGCATATTTGTTTTACAAATTTAATGTTTATCTTCTTTTTTCTTCATCTTTCTACCATAAGCAATTATCCCAATGATGGCAATGATGTCCAATTATGTTTATAAAGTAAGTTATTTTCACTGAAAATATAAAGTTATGTACAAGTAGCTTTCCAATAACTTTTTTTGAAGTGAGATTTTTTGGTAAATAGGGAGCTTTCTATATGGCTTTTTTGGTATAGGTTTACATTTATATATGATAATCATTGTTTTACTAACAGTTATTGAATTTTTATTGGGTTTTAGCAGAGGCAGTAACAAACCTACAGTGAAATATTCACAGCATTAAAACTACATAACTTTATTAGCAAACGAGCATTTGTACAGATTATTTCAGTTCTGTGCTAGGTACTCCATATGATAAACTTTGTTGTAAGAGAATATTAAAATAAAACCTACAGAAGTCCAAGACTGCAAACTTTAGTAAATGACATAAAAGTTAACTCACGAAATTAGAAAAACTACTTTAAATTTCATATGGAACCAAAAAAGAGCCCATATAACCAAGACAATCCTAAGCAAAAAGAATGAAGCTGGAGGCATCATACTACCTGACTTCAAACTATACTACAAGGCTGCAGTAACCAAAACAGCATGGTACTGGTACCAAAACATATATGTAGTCAAATGGAACAGAACAGAGGTCTCAGAAATAACACCACACACCTACAACCATCTGATCTTTGACAAATCTGACAAAAACAAGCAATAGGGAAAGGATTCCCTGTTTAATAAATGGTGTTGGGGAAAACAGGCTAGCCATATACAGAAAACTGAAACTGGATCATTTCCTTACACCTTATACAAAAGTTAAGATGGATTAACAACTTAAATGTAAGACCTAAAACCATAAAAACCCTGGAAAAAAACCTAGGCAATACCATTCAGGATATAGGCATAGGCAAAGATTTCATGACTGAAACACCAAAAACAATGGCAACACAAGCCAAAATTGACAAACGGGATCTAATTAAACTTAAAAGAGATTCTGCACAGCCAAAGAAACTATCATCAGCATGAACAGTCAACCTACAGAATGGGAGAAAATTTTTGCAATCTATCCATCTGACAAAGGGCTAATATCCAGAATCTATAAAGAACTTAAACAAATTTGCAAGAAAAAAACAACCCCATCAAAAAGTAGATGAAGGATATGAACAGACACTTCTCCAAAGAAGACATTTATGCAGCCCACAAACATGAAAAAAAGCTCACCATCACTGGTCATTAGAGACATGCACATCAAAACCACAATGAGATACCATCTCACGCCAGTTAGAATGATGATCATTAAAAAATCAGGAGACAACAGATGCTGGAGAGGATGTGGAAAAATAGAAACGCTTTTATACTGTTGATGAGAGTGTAAATTAGTTCAACCATTGTGGAAAATAGTGTGGCAATTTCTCAAGGATCTAGAACCAGAAATACCATTTGACTC